>CM045445.1:22907373-23195066 GCA_024666655.1 Dascyllus trimaculatus
AAAAATGACCCAAGCTTCATTATATCCACCCCAAGTGGTCATATGTTTTCTAGAACAGAAAAGTTTGTACAGTCCAAAGCCTCTGTGACCGTACACAAAATGGACATCCCTGCAGAGCCATCAAGCATCCAAACTAGTGCTGTACTGAAGAAATTGGAGGAACCAGATCGCCAATGCCCAATACATAAAAAGCCACACCCATTGAAAAAATGTAAGCTCTTTAGAGGCAAAACCCTGGAAGAGCGCAAAGCCTATCTTAAGGAGAATCGCATCTGCTATAGATGTTGTGGGTCTGTTCAACACATGGCAAAAGACTGCAAGGTGACTGTGAAGTGTTTAGAGTGCAACAGTGATAAGCACATCGCAGCTCTGCACCCAGATCCTCCTCCCACACCTACACAGAGTGCTGTGGCTGAAAGAAGTGACAGCGGGGAGCAAAGTGAATGCTCATCTTCAGTTACCTCTAAGTGTACGGAGATTTGTGGCCAGACTAACAGTCCACGCTCATGTTCCAAAATCTGTTTGGTAAAAGCATATCCAGCAGGAAAGAAAGACAAGGCAGTTAGAATGTATGCTGTGCTTGATGAACAAAGTAACAAGTCACTCGCCAAGACAGAGTTCTTCGACCTCTTCAAGGTAAAAGCCAGTCCTACCCCATACACTCTAAAAACATGTTCTGGGAAAATGGAGACTTCAGGAAGGAGAGCTGTTAATTTCTTCATTGAGTCCATGGATGGGAAACTTCAGCTTCCCTTACCTCCTTTGATAGAGTGTGACATGGTGCCAGATGACAGAACAGAGATTCCCTCCCCAGAGATTGCACATTATCACCCCCACCTGCACACAGTCGCTGACAGGATTCAACCCATAGACCGAGATGCTCCGATCCTTCTGCTCTTAGGGAGAGACATCCTCAGGGTGCACAAAGTGCGTGAGCAGATCAACGGGCCCCACGATGCACCATACGCGCAGCGGCTGGACCTCGGCTGGGTCGTCGTCGGAGAGGTGTGTTTGGGAACAGTTCACAAACCATCAGAGGTCAGTGTATACAAAACCAATATGCTGAACAACGGTCGTACATCATTTCTAAAACCATGTCCAAACAGTATCCATGTGAAGGATGACTATGGGGGCATGACACGACATCATGGTTCAACCTTTTCTGCTTGTGAGAAAAATACAAGGCCCACCCTCAGTTCAGACAATCTGGGGTGCTCAGTGTTCAACACGTCTAAGGATGACAACAAACCAGCACTATCCATAGATGATAAAACTTTCCTGGCCATCATGGAGGCAAAAGTGCACCAAAATAAAGGGAACAGCTGGGTGGCTCCCTTACCCTTTTGCTGTCCAAGGAGACAGCTTCCGAGCAACAGGGAGCAAGCTCTAAAACGTCTACAGTCACTACAAAAGACTCTGGAGAAAAAGCCAGAGATGAAAGAACAATACATTAAGTTTATGCAGAAGATGTTAGACAGTGACCAAGCGGAACTTGCTCCACCTTTAGACAAAGACAAAGAACACTGGTACTTGCCTACATTCGGTGTGTACCACCCGCAAAAGCCAAACCAGATCCGAGTTGTATTCGACTCAAGTGCTGAATATGATGGGACGTCTCTTAATGATGTACTCCTCAGTGGACCAGACTTGAACAACACTCTATTGGGTGTTCTTATGCGGTTCAGAAAAGAACCTGTGGCTCTTACAGTAGATGTGGA
Organism: Dascyllus trimaculatus; assembly: GCA_024666655.1. Classification (NCBI taxonomy): domain Eukaryota; kingdom Metazoa; phylum Chordata; class Actinopteri; family Pomacentridae; genus Dascyllus; species Dascyllus trimaculatus. The sequence goes on from CM045445.1 coordinate 22,909,092, forward strand.
GCAAATGTTTTACTGCTTTATTGTCCAAGAAGACCACAGAGATTTCCTGCGGTACCTCTGGTATGAGGATAACGACATCAGCAAAGCAGTGGTAGAATATAGGATGAAAGTCCATGTATTTGGAAACAGCCCCTCACCTGCCGTAGCTATCTACTGCATGAGACGAGCAGCTAAAGAGGGTGAACAGGAACATGGTTCTGATGCCAGACATTTTGTCGAGAGGCAGTTTTATGTTGATGATGGTCTCACGTCAGTGGCCACACCTACAGAGGCAATAGATCTTCTCACACGGACCAGACAAATGTTAGCAGAATCCAACCTGCGACTGCACAAAGTGGCATCAAACAGCAGCCAGGTAATGGAAGCCTTCCCTGCAGAGGACCGTGCAAAAGATCTGAAGGATTTAGATCTTGGAAAGGACCCCCTCCCTCTTCAGAGGAGCTTGGGGCTTTATTGGAACCTAGAAACCGACAGCTTTACTTACCTTGTGTCCAAGGAAAAGAAACCATTCACACGAAGAGGTGTGTTGTCTACAGTCAACAGTTTGTACGACCCCTTGGGCTTTGTAGCCCCAGTAATAATGCAAGGGAAAGCCCTAGTGCGCAAACTATCGGCTGAACAAAGAGAGTGGGATGCTCCTCTCCCCCCAGAAAAGGAAACAGAGTGGATTCTATGGAAGGACTCTTTGAAGGCTCTTGAAGACTTGCAGATCCAGAGGTGCTACATTCCAGCCTCACTGTCTGTAACACAGAAAAAAGAACTGTGCATCTTTTCAGATGCCTCTACAGTAGCTATTGGTGCTGTAGCCTACTTGAGAGCTGCTGACACTGGAGGACAGTATCATGTAGGATTTGTCATTAGCAAGTCAAAATTGGCTCCTCGTCCTGCCCACACAATTCCACGCTTGGAGCTCTGTGCAGCTGTGCTTGCTGTTGAGGTGTTCGAGCTAATCAGAGATGAGATGGACATTGAGGTAAATGCTGTGAAGTTTTTCACAGACAGCAGGATTGTGCTCGGCTACATACACAACTCCACAAGAAGGTTCTATATGTATGTTTCCAACCGCGTAACACGGATTAGAGGATCCACACACCCTAACCAATGGCATTATGTGCCTACAAACCTCAACCCTGCAGACCATGCTACCAGATTTACACCGGCAGCTCAACTCCAAAACAGCAACTGGTTCTCAGGCCCAGCCTTCCTGTATTCTGACAAAGCAGCAGAGACACATGAAGCCAGTCCCTTTACTCTCATTGAGCCTGAAGCTGACGATGAGATTCGTCCTGAGGTCGTTACTATGGCAACCAAGGCATCCGAGCCCCTGTTGAGCTCACATTACCTCGAGCAATGCTCAAATTGGAGCACACTTTGTCGTACCTTAGCCAGACTCATTCATGTTGTGGCATCCTTCAAAAGAAAAGCAGATGATGGAGAAAGAAGAGGATGGAAATGTTTCAAAGAAATGCCAAGCACAAGTGAACTTTCACAGGCAAAAGTTTTAATCATTCGTTCTGTCCAGCACACAGCCTTTAAGGAGGAAATAAAATGTCTTAAAGAAGGCAGACAGACTTTCATGAAGAAAAACACACTTAAACTCAATCCCGCTGTGGATAAAGACGGCTTGTTGCACGTCGGAGGTCGTCTTTCCTCTGCTGACCTGTCAGAGGAAGAAAAGCATCCACTGATTATTCCACATAACCATCACATTGCTACATTAATCGTGAGACATTTCCATGAACGAGTGGCTCACCAAGGGCGACACATTACTGAAGGAGCTATTAGAGGGGCTGGATACTGGATAATTGGAGGTAAGCGCTTGATGTCTTCTGTTATCCACAAGTGTGTTACCTGCCGCAAACTATGAGGTAGGTTGGAGGACCAGAAAATGGCAGATCTGCCCACAGATAGACTTACACCTGAACCACCATTCACCTCTGTTGGCCTTGATGTCTTCGGGCCATGGAGCATCATGACACGTCGCACCAGAGGAGGAAGTGCGGAGAGCAAACGCTGGGCTGTGCTCTTTACGTGCATGTCAACAAGAGCAGTACACATCGAACTGATTGAAGCCATGTCAACTGACAGCTTTATCAATGCTCTGAGGAGGTTTTTCTCAATTCGGGGTCCTGCAAAACTTCTGCGTTCAGACAGAGGAACTAACTTTGTGGGAGCTTGCAAAGACTTGGGTATCAACACAGATGACACAGTAATCAGGAAGTATCTCCAAGAGAAAGGATGCTCCTGGGTGTTTAACCCTCCACACGCTTCCCACATGGGTGGCTCTTGGGAGCGGCTTATTGGGGTTGCCAGGCGCATTCTGGATGCGATGCTGCTTCAGACAGGACCAACACGACTAACACATGAGGTTCTGAGTACTTTCATGGCGGAGGTGACAGCGATTATGAACGCAAGACCCCTTGTGCCCATATCCACCGACCCAGATAATCCTGCAATACTCACACCAGCAATGAGTGCTGTGTCAGCGCCATCTGGAGACTTTAGCTCGGGGCAGTTGTATGGAAAGCAGTGGAAGCAAGTGCAATGTCTTGCGGACACATTCTGGAAGAGATGGAAAGGAGAGTATCTGTCTACTCTACAGAGCCGCAGGAAGTGGACAAAAGACAAGCCAAATGTAGAAGAAGGAGATGTTGTCTTATTGAAAGACAGCCAGGCCCACAGGAATGAATGGCCGATGGGACTGGTCGTCAAAGCCTTGCCAAGCAGTGACAAGAGGGTCCGCAAGGTGGAAGTGCGAACTGTGAAAGATGGGATAGCCAAGGTGTTTCTAAGGCCGGTGTCAGAAATTGTGGTTCTTCTTTCAGAGAACAAATGAAAAGACTCATGTTAATGTTGTTAGCAAAGTGCATTTCCCTTTGAATGTGTTTGTATTTGTATTGATGTTTACTTGTAGTGACATAATATCATTATATCAAGCGGGGAGTGTGCTGTCTGTAAAGTTAAATATGTTGAAAATTGATTTTCAGTTGAGCTTTGGAAACAGCGTCGGAGTGAGCGCTCTTTGTTTTTGTGAGCGCTCTTACCGTTGTGACCTATCTTTGACGTTCTAACGTTTTCTCATGCTGGCTACGTCTCGTGAGGTGCCGTTGGACAAGGCTGATCTTTGCTGTTAATGTTTGCTACGCTTTTGCCTCGGAGATTATTTGTCTTTTTACAAAAACAACTTTGTTGGTCCAAGCCAAGATCATTAAAACACAGAAAAGCAAGCCCTGTGTTATTATTGAGGACTTGGGAATGTTATCTAGCTGTCTAGCTGCGCAGCTGAGAGAACGCGCTGTGAGGGCAGCATAGTGACCTTGAACCTTTTAGGTATAAAATGTTTTGACTATCATTTTATCCATTTTGACATTTCTTTGAAATTCAACATGTGAATTCCTGAGTGAGGGCCAAAACAAGGTCACAGTGACCTTTAAACACCTTTGTGGCAAGTCTAAAGAAATTCCCTTCAGGTGTTTACAAGAGATATTGTGTTCATGAGAAAGGGAGAGACATCTGTAAAGACATCCCGAAAACAAAGGCAAAACAATGGTCAAGTTATGGAGTGTAACATACCCTGAGAATTTGGTCTCCCTCCTCCAGCCCCTCCTTAGCTGCTGGACTGTCTTCCAAAACTCCTGCCACAAAAATTCCCACATCGTTCCCTCCTGCTAACCGCAGACCGACACTCTCTCCCTTCTTAAACTTGACCAGCTTCATACTTGGCCTGCAGGAAAACACAGGAGGACAGGTAAGAGTTAAACAAAAAGGTCAGCAAATCAGGGATTTAAAAACAATCATTCTAAGAGACACCAACCACCACCAGCTTTTCAAGCAAGCTTAGTGTGGTAGAGTAACAAAGTCAAAACAAATGAGGACCAGAATCTTTGCCCGAAACTAAATTTTAGGCATAAGGTAGAAACACTTCAAATTGATAAGGTTCATTCGTATTGTTAAAGTGAACAATGTTTGCATTTTATATAAACTCTGTGCTACAGTCCATTGCTCACTATTGTACAGTGAATTGGAAGAACAGTATTGACCACGTGTACCTGAGAATGCTGTCATCATGAGCAGCACTGGGCACAGGGGCATCGGATGGACTAACAGGTAGGTCCACGTCAGGCTGACCAGGCTGCGCATAAACTGGCTTTGGTTCTGGCACAAATACAAAAACAACAGAGAATGACACACTTCCACAAAAGAAACCCGTGAAAACTCAAAAACAAGAGACTGCATCACTTTTGTTATTTGTATACTAAGGACAGCGAGGCAAGAGGTCGGTAATGAAGTGAAGCCAACTGTAAAAATGAAAGCATCTGCCTTAATTCATACGTAGGTCAGACGTAATGACTATTGTTTTGATATTTATGGTACAATTTCTTTTTTCTCAGATGTCGACATGTGTAGTGAGGATTTCTTTATGAATAGTGAGGGGGACGTGAAAAAATGTAATTTACAATTAACCACAACTTGAATGTGTCGATTACATACTGTATATAAACAATAGTTAAGATTGTGGGTACTTTAAAGTGATGGAGTTTGATATAAAGACGTACCTGATCTATGACTCATAATCTGACTTCATGAAACTCACTTGTCTTTTAAATAATATATTATCTGGTGCCTACAGCAAACAAACACAGGTCAACGCAGAACAAAATACTTCCTCAGCAGGATGTCAAGTAAGAAAACATCTGCTTGCTTAAAAACTTGAACCCCACTTCACTGCATCAAAGGCTGTGAGAAAGAGAAGCATATAAGGTGGTGAATGTTGATGATAACGGGAGGTTTCTTTACCAGGCAGCGGAGGTAACACTTTGTCATCTCTGGAGCTGGCCTGATCGCTGGCCTGGGACAAGACACCATCATCAGAGCTTTTGACTGGTGTGGACATGGCCCCTGGTTTGGATATGCGATCCTCATCTCGACTTCGATGGCTGAAATAAATAAAAATAACACATTGTAATTCAGTATGAGAAGAATGTTAATGCTTTAACCAATGACAGTTTAAAGCTGGCAGGTTTTATTAATACATTCCTTAAATCACCGCAACATTGTTTTCAGTGTGAGTAAAGACAACCTTGTGTATTCTGTGTTTAGGGCTAGTTTTGTCCTGTGTGGATAGCACCAGGAAGACGGACACTAAAATGAACCCAATAGCAAATAGCATGGACCGTGTACTGCGTCATAGTGACACATGGACAAAAAATTTGAATGAAAAGACAATCCGCCATAAAAGAAGGCACATTTGTCAAGTTTAAAGCTGTGTATTTACAGTGAAGGTGTTTCTTTCTTTTGAAACTGTGCAGGCTATGCATTATATCAGTAAATAATATTCCAATGAGAAACTCATTAATTTCAGTAGAAGACAGGGTCTATATATGTATTATTTTCCAAACTACATAAATTTATATATCCTCTCATTTTTACAGACCATACACTCAAACTAGTCCGTAAAAGCACACAGGCAGAAAAAGAAAAAGGAGACTGAGGCTCTCAACATAAACTCTTAAGCTAGGATACTTCTCAGTTCAGGTTCCTCTTTGACCAGGATAAAATAAATAAAGGAAAACTGTGTATGAGTCTAGCAAGTTATGTCTAACAGTGTAGAAAGAGCTCTGCTGCTTAAAACAATGGTTGAATTCCAATCTGATCACATGACTGCCTGCTGGCACAGTACTTGAGCTGTATTCAGAAGCTTTTGTACAAGAACGTGAAGGTGCAGGCTGTGCCACCAGCTCTGACTGCACAGTTTCTCTCATGGCAGCGCTCTCATTTTTGCTCATGTAGTGGAAAAATATACATGTAGGTACATATATTTTGGGTAGTCACTAATATTCATAATGCAAAAGTCAGCAAAACACAGATACAAAGACAGTTCATGTGCCTTCATTAGGGTAATGGCCAAAACCCAGGATCAAATGTGTTAGCTGTACAGCTTTAGCCCTTATTTACAAAACTTTCCAACACATTTTGGCCTCTTCTAGCTTCCTGAATTTGGCAGTTCTCACTACAATACAACTTCTGTGCAATTTCATGCACTTGCATCCAAGGATAAATAACGGAATTGTAATGGGAGAAAGAAAGGCATAGTTTGTGTGTGCATGTGTAATGAATGAATGAGTGTCAGAGGGGGAAAATCAGAGGCAAAAACAGACCAAGAGTAAGGGACAAAGAGAGAGAGTGGTGTGGCCTAAATCTGCTGCTTCTTGCCGCAGAATGGTGCTAAAAAAGGCGTCACACTGACAAACACTGTTTGACAGAACCCTCTGTTCAATCCCCTCCCTTTCTCATTTTTATAGTATCTGTACAGGCAAAGGAAAGCAAGTAGGTGTGATTCAGAAAATGTGAAGAGACAGGACAGAAGCAGTCGGACCAGAAAATCTACACAGTAAACAGCCTCAGTCTCCATAATTATATATCCATTCAAAAGCTTTAAAATATTTACAGAATGAAAAAGACTCACCAACAGTGACAAGATATATATTACCATATTTTTGAAGAACAAACCAGAATATCATCCCTGTGAGTTAACAATCTCATGATTAAACATATCATTAGCAGAAATTACAAAATATTTTTTAAAGGATTTACTCACACAAATGTATCCGGAAGTTGAACCATTATTACAAGGATTTAATGTTAATTCCTTGATAGACAACGCAGAGAGCGTTTCGTCTGCGCACAAAGTATACTCAAGCTCACTGAGAGATACTTGATTAAGTTTTTTTTCGATCATCTGCTGTATTCAAAACCTTGAACCAGCATTGTGTCGTAGGGAAAAGAATGCATCTAAGCAACACAGCCAATCAGATTCAATGAACCATCTGGCTTGGGGCAAAGCACTGTGGGAAGTATGTCAAATTCCTTTTACCCCTCCTAAACTGAGAGACAGTAAAAACATTCCCTTACATCATAGTCTGGTGACAGTCAGACTGAATTACTTTTTAAACCACATCCACATGAATGAGTAGGTACAACCCCTCTTGTCTTATGTTCACCACATTAACCAGTAATCCAAAGTGATAAATTAAATTTAAACAACTTAACATTTGGTCCTTCTACTACTAAATTTGACACATAAACAGAAGAGAGGGATGAAACAAAGAGCAACATATTCCAGCGATAAGTTCTCAAAATGAACACACATGGGTCTGTTGTCAGAGGGACTCATTCACTTATATCTGAAGCAATCTATGCAATGGTAAACCTGCCCTCATCTTGGATTTTAAAAAGTATGAGTACTCCAAAATGTGCCATTTAATGAAATGACTGCACTTGAGGTTAATCTACTCTTATTATTTGACTGACAAGCAGCCACACACTTAAACAAGCTGCAGCATAGTGAACTTACATCTACATCAGCTACAACAGCTGTTTTAAGTGTGTATGTGTGTAATCTCATGCTTTTTGGCTTAAATTTGAGTTCATATATCTGTTCTGGTTGAAAACTTGCCCTTTAGGATTAGCACTTATATCTCACACAGGCAGACCTGCATCTCATCAACATCACAGAAGCTTAAAGAAAACTGCCACCTTTTCATTAGCAATGAGTTTGACAATGACACGTCCTGAAATAGCACCTCTGGTTGGTTTTATCTGACTACAAACAAGGTCTCTGTGTACTTGCTCAGAAACCAGTAATATATTCTGCCATTTCTCATTACAACCAATGTCTGTTTCTGCCCTCAGTCCTGTTTAATCAAATGGATTTAAGTGTACAAGAGCTAGCTACCGCATCCCATTCAATGCTAAAGCTCCACACTGACTGACAGAACCTAGAGTCACTTGCATGTCCTCTATCCCCTCTCTATGTCCGCTATCTCTCTTTTCCCATTTATGTCAGCTACAAGAAGCTATGCAACTTCTACACTACAAGGTCAATAACTCAGTGGAAGCTCCAACTGGCAGCATGACCAGAGGAGGTCAAAGAGATAGCAAACACATAACGTGTACAATGAAAAAACAGTAGTTATTAAATGGTAGCGTAATCACTGAACATGCATCATAAAATATATATCCTCAGGCAATTTACATGAGTAATGGCAACAAGAGTAAAGTTGTGTTCATGTTCAATAATAAATGCACTTAGGTTAGCTTTCTGACATAGTTTCAAGACAAGACCGTGGTCAACTAGGAGATCAATCCCTCCTCCTTGCTAGTATTTGAACTCATTGATGGCTCCAGAGGGAGTGTGATGGTTTATGCATGTTATGTTCTCATCTATTGATTTATGCATTAGTGGTGCAAGGTGCTTACTCAGCACCCACTCACCTGTGGGTGAGAACATGATGTATGAAGCTGGAGTGGTGGGGGTATGGATGTATGACTGTGTCATATGTGACAGCAGTGTCCCATCACCACATTTGCAGTCAGATGTGTGTGTATGTGCACTTCGCCTACCTGCCATTGCTGATCTGCCGAGGTGAGTGACGGAGATGGTCCGATGTCTCGGGCCTGTCAGGTGAACGTGATCGACTACCTCGCCCATGGGATCGATTGGAATGGTCTGATGTCAGTGAGTGTATTTCTGAAATGTCTGTGAAATTTGAATTAAGAATGTATTAGCATTTAATCAATGACATAAATCAAAACAGAGTAACAAATATAATCTAATTTCCACTGTGATTGAAGTAATCTCTGCTCAGTGCTTAAAAATATTCAGATTTGTCTTTTGGAAAAACACAGTCACAGCTCTTGAAGTCAAATGCTAGCTGCATGCAAAATAACGCTCCATGTATGTTGTCTCACCATCTCTGTCGGAGTTGTTGGCCGATGGAATGCTGTCATCAAGGTCAGGAATGTTGAGCAGCGTGGCTCGCTCATCTCTTTGCACAACCATCTTCAGCTTGCCCTTTGACCTCTCGATCAGCTTCTTGGCATCTATCAGTGATAGGTTTTCTGTAACTGTGCCATTGATCTGCCAGAAGAAGAAAAGCAGGTCAGCTCAAGAACTAAGCATATATATATATATATATATATATATATATATATATATATATATATATATATATATATATATATATATATATATATATATATATTTAATCACAGTCACAGATAGAAAATGTCTCTTCACCTCAGTAAAATTGAAACATTAAATTGAATTGTGAATGCATTTCTTTAGGATGAAGGGGATTTATCCACTCAGTCTATGAGTGGATTAAAAAAACTAAATAAATAAAAAAATCAAAGGAATAGTGCAATGTGTGGTTTTCCTGCTAGTGAGCCTGCATACTAATGAACAATGACCTCATGCTGAAAGCCGACAACACAGAAGTGAAAAATTTCAGTAAAAAGGAGACAATACTCTCCTCTTTTTCCCATTTTATGATTACTATCATTATTATAACAGTGTTTTTTTCCAGTTGATTTCCCCATTACTGTGTTTAATCATTTTTAAACCTCTGTCTAAGGCCAATCTATACTAAAACTCCTCTTTTCTCTTACCTTAAGTACAACATCTCCCTCCTGAATGTTTCCATCCCTAGCAGCAAGGCTCTCCGGAGAGATGTCCTTCACAAAGATATGGCTGGCCAGCCGCAGTCCATATTCTGCTTTCAAAGGTGATAAGCATAACAAAGTAATATTAGCAGGCACATCAGTTTAACCATCACTTGGTCCTCTGCCAATAAGATTAACAGACTATTCCACATTAAAGTTCTGATTGACCTTATTGTGACTACCAGTAAAGTTGAGAGACTTCAGAATAAGAAATAACCAGCTCCTGCTTTTTTTAAGGAACAATTTGACTTTTATGTAAATCATGTGTATCTACAATATCTACAGTCAACTTTACAGATGCTTGGACATTGTATTGCACACCTTCATTTTTGCGAGATTTGACAAGGGTGACCTTGGCAGGCCTGGGTGGAGCAGAAGAGGCTTGTGATCGGCGATCAGAGCGCGGTGATACGCTCCTCTCCCGCGAGGCACTGTGATCCCGCCTCCCACTGTTGCTGCGCTCACGATCATGACGCCTCCCAGTGCCTGTGCCTCCGCTCGCACCTCCATAGGCACTTTGGCCACCACGACCACTGTGGTGATCATAACCATCCTCCTCATCACTGTCCTCCTCCTCGTGCTCAGACATTGTCTCCCTGTCCCCTGGTCGCGAAACTGGGATTTGTACTTTCCTTTTCCTACGAATAGTCTTAGAAAGTAGACAAAGTTTTGTGTGTTATATTTTCACCCAGATCTGAAATACACAACATATCATTAATGATGTGAAATCATTTTGTAAAATTTTCTGTCTCTCAGTACCATCTTGGGCCATTGTGAAAATACTTTGCCCTTATTTAGGTTTGGTGAATATAAAACTTACTATTTTTGCATTTTTGCCACTCTTGCGAAGTTGCTGAACAGCGTATGCATGCTCTACGTTGTCCATGGAGACTGCATTGACCATCACCACTCGATCATTTTCTCTGACAAAAGAAAGGAAATAATTAACATACATAAATAAGTTCTACAGAATTATGAGTCTACATGATGTACATCAGGACAGATGACACCTAAACATTAAAATTATTTCTGAGGTCAGATTAAAAATAAAATATAGTAATATGGTCCAACACTTACTGTAGCAGACCCTCCGCAGGACCTCCTTTCAACACATCAGATATCACAATAGACGTCTCTCCACTCTGAAAATGAGGGTTGTCTCGCCCACCTGAGATGGCAATGCCAAACCCAAATCCTGGGGCCTACACATGAAGAAATACACACAAGACTGACTGATACATCAGAAACTGAAGATAAAGTCGATCAATCTCGTCTTATCTTAACTGGCTTCCTTCAGGCAAATTGCTATTAAAACTGTTAAAGTGACTGATAAAGTAGTGTATTCTGTCAAGTATAGGAGGGCATTAAAGGCTGAGGAAATTACCGTGGACAACAACAAAACTAGGTATTTGTAAGTTTGCTAAGTCTGCAAGAGGCTTCCATGGAGGTTTTGCAGACTGCTTTGTTTTCGTCTTTGCAAATGCCAGCAAACAAGAGGGCATGCAATGTGATGTAAATGGCTAATCTTACTACCACAACAATACAGGAGAGTTGCAAGGCTAAGAATCGCAGGTCACACCGGGCCGCTCCTTCAGCTTCAATTAAGCTGCCACTAATTAAATTACAGCAAGCGGGTCAGTCTAGACAGGTGCTCTACACAATCCCACGACACAGAAGCATCAACTAACAAGAGTTTACTCAAAGTCAAGTCAAGTCACTGTTATTTTAATAGCACATTTGAAACAACAGACGTTAAGCCAAAGTGCTTCCAAACAGAAGGTACACTGAGTACATTCAGAAGTTTAACATATAGTGAGACAAAGAGTATACTCCTTCATCTCTAGGGAATATGGCCTTTGAATAGTTTAACAGTTAACCTGATGATGCTGATTATGCTACAGGGGAGAGTCTGTGATATTCACCAACCTTACAATAGGTGCTGGGGTGCAATCTATCATAATTACAAGACAAAAAGCACATGGGCCAAAACAATGATCTCCCTCTTTCCCTGGAGTTGTATTAGGGAGATGAGTATGCTGCCAACAGGAAGGAAGTGAAATGAAGTAGTGAGGAAGTAGATGCTGATTTTTGTCTTCCTTAGCCTTGTTTCCTGCCATCTGGGTTCCTTGACTATTGTTTCACTACCACACATCCTGCTGCTACAGCTGGGCCTCTTAACACAGAAAGATGAGGAATGGATGGGCAAAGAACAGAGAGATGAGCCCACAAGACATTTTGCAGGATTAGGATGCCAGAGACAGGCAGAGAGAGGAAAAGACAAGAGAAGAAAGGAAGAGTGGATTAAAGAGTTGTGAACACTTACCCTGTGAAGGGTCACTGTGTGCTGTTCCCATATGACCGTTTCCTCCATCGCTGCACTCTGTAACACAAAACATGAGAAAGAAAGGATCAGTATCTTCAAGCTAGTTTATTAAGTACATGTGTACATTCAAATGTAATCAGTTACAAAAACCTGCAACAAGACCAATTTGTCTTAGGTCACATTGGTTTCTATTACATGTGTCAGAAGACTAGAGGTAATATCCATCCATATCAATATCCATCATGCAGCTTTGTATGGCATAAAAGTAGGCAATATGAAAAACTTCAGCAACTTGACTATTGGAAAGCTAGATGCATTTCACCTTTTCCCAAAACCGACTTTGACAGAATCTAGTCAAGTAGAACCAAAGTAAACAACCACTGGATTTACAATATATTCATATACAGCCTAAAAAAACCAGCATGAGTCTGTAAACTACATATACAATTATCAATTCCATACCCTGTGCCTTTCAGTAGATAGAGTGGTTGTTTGGTTACCAGCAAGGTAATTTCTCTTCCTTATTTCCCTTGAGTACAAAAAGTCTACATGTGAAAAGATTATGAATGACAGCAGCATGAGTAAAGCACCAGCAGAGACAGACTGAGACCTCAAACATTGATTGAACATTCCTATATTATTCCTGGCCTCGTTATCTAGGAGAGCTGAAGCAGTGTAGGTATTTAGCTGCTCCTCTGTCCTGCCATGCTGGATTAAGCTGATTCTCAGAGGGAATAGTTTTACTTTCACTTATTCTCGAGTTTAGCTATATCATACACGTTTCTCTTTCTGCGTGATTCATCTTTTTTTATGGGCTTTATCTTATTTTTGTGAGTGTCACATGGATTCTTCATTGTTTGTTCCTGCAGTGGAAGCAAAAAAATGCCACATAGCTTATTTTTTAATCATCAGACCGTAAAAATGTTACTATTATTAGGTTAAATGAATACTCTTCAATTTGTTTATCAGACAACACTGTTTTAAGCTATTTTTAGATGAAATTACAGCTTTACTCTGCCTCCCTCCAGCTGAGGAAGCAACACTGCTGTCCTGTCTGCCTGCAGGGAGTGATGGTACAGCTGTCTGTGGCAGAATGCTGAGCACAGTCCAATGTGGAAGAGGAAAGAAAAGACATAAACACCACCACACGTGGCAGGGTGCTCGTTTACTACACCTTCTATAATCAGCCTTTTAAACAACACCCCATGTCATCTGTTTACCCTGTCATCACGATAATCTTCCTGCCTCACCCCTTCATCATCACCTAATCCTCAAACCATCTCACCCATCATCTTCAACACCATCATGGTCATTACTGTCATCACCTTCCTTTATACTAAATATACAGTTTACAGGAGGTGCATGTTGCAAGGCTACCATCTGCATGTGACCAAGGGCCACCTGATAAGAGTGTCTGGTGTTTGTTGACATACCTAAACACATAACACTGTAGGTTTGTTAAGAAAAAGAAAGACAAGCACAATAAAGAAGCTATATACTTGATGATAAGTACTTAAATTTATCTAAATACAAAGAAAAGAACCAATATACTTTGAAGGAGTTAACAAGATCCTAAAAAAATAACAGAGTTCTTATTTTTGATCTCACCGCAGCAGGGTGTATTCAGTACAATTTTAAATTAACTCAATTTTAAACTGAAGCCATTAACTGATTATACCAGTGGATCAATGGAAAATCAATCTGGAACTATTTAGAAGATGATTTAATTATTATTAACTGTCTGAATATCACATTTGCAAAATGTCAAAGCAAAAAAGATTAGCCAGTAAAATACTTTTATTATAGTAATGTTTAAAGCAAGGTAGGTCACTGAACAGGCTAAAGCATGGGTTCTGTAAATACAAACCCTATGCTGCACATACTGTAAGTCTCTTAATCTAGATTTGTGGTCAGTCTTTTTCTTTTCACTCCTCGGTACCATACGACAATGAATCAGTTGGCTTGAAGCCCTAGAATACACAGTTAACCCTTCGACCCTAATTTCCATGGAAGCTCTGTGTGGATATTATTTATGTCCATAATTGGTGCAGAGGGCTTGGGTGTCCCCCCTTTCTATCCCTCCTTCCCCTCTCTTCGCTCCTGTCTGCCCCTACGACTCCCAAAGTAATGCCACTATTGTGTGGGGGGACCTGACCCATTTAACCACGGCTCCCCCCACCCGACATTCCCAAACACATCCATTCCACTAAAGTGTTTTGTGATATATTCATCCATCCGTTCATCCATTCACTCATCCAACAGTCCAGGCAGACATAGCGGGGCTATGCTATGAGAAACAACAGTGTGCGGGGGTCATGTGACCAAGCGGTCAGGCGGGCAGGTGGCCTTGTCCTTGAACTGTGGGTTGCACTGATAGGCAGGGAGAGGGAGGAGCAGGAGGAGGTGAGTGAGGCTGTGGGCTGCTTATACAACATAAATATACAGTATAAAGGAAAGGGGTACATACAACTGTAGAGGATGACAGGTGAAAGAAACTGTCCTTGTTCCTTCCTTGTTCCAAATCCACACCTATACACACTCACCCTGACCATAAGCCATACTAGGGATGGCTTACAGTAAGTAAAGAGTGTATGAGCTGTCAGGGTGTAGACATGCTTACATAAGTAGGAGGCATTAGGTGAATTATAGGACTTAGCCTGACTTTAATTAAATTTCTATTAAACATTTGAGAGGGTGTTGCATAAGAGAAATAATGGTTTTCTGTCAAATATACTGAACATCTGTAGCAAGGCAGCTGTGCCTCCCATTGCATTACAAGGCCTGAAAAAATAATTTATTTAATTGCTTGCACTGCTTGATTTGGCTTTAATCAATACAATGGACTGTGACAATATTTTAAATATTAGTGTTTTCAGTCATGTTAAAGAGTAGTTAGGCTTATATGTGAGTGACAGACAAAGATTACAATTAAGGCAGTCTATGAGGACGCTTATATCTAAATTTGGAAGCAGTTTCTGCTCAGATAAATATGTGCAGCGGCTCTGTCACAAAAGAAGCTTCCAAAAAAAAAAAAACATGGTGGTAATGACAAATACAAGGTTTACTGATAATCTCAGCTAAACAGATCATAGTCGAGATAGTTACAGAGAAGAACCTGTCTGTTTCTTAGGCTGCTTAGAATATTTACTCTACTGGGACTACAGCTATGCCTCTCAGATGAGATTATTGTAGCAATTACTCACTGCAATGTGAAGTGATGATTAGCAGGCTGGCTGATTGAGTTCTAGATATAACAGGATGGAAAGCAGACAGCAAATAGAGCTTAAGTCTTGGGAAAACTGGGAAAAGAGCAACTGAAAGCTCTCTCTGTGAGAAAATCAAGTAGCATATTAACATCAAAGATTTACTGAGAGACATCAACATAATAACACTTTACATTCAATGTGTACATTTCAACAGCTAATTAACAGAAGATGTGGATGAGGGGGGTTAATGTGGTCTGATCCGTCATAATGTAAAAGTCCACAGACAGGAATTTTCTCTGTGGAAAAGATGTTTAAAGCTGTAGTTCCATGTCAAAAGGTAATTTGGTGATCTCATATATTTTATTACAAGAACGTTTTTAATCGTGGAACAGCAAAGATCATAGAATATGAAGGGGCCAAGACAAACATGAACACAAGTGTGTCTCATTTTCTAGAGTAAAACAATAATAACAATACTGTTGGGAACAAAGGATAAAGTTTATCTCTGAAGTCACAGAGTTGTGTGAAACAATGGTGTGCTTGATGTTGCACAAACTGACGGCAGACTAGTGTATTTATACATCCATATTAGTCAGGCTTGAGCTCTAGCCAGCAAGGCCCAGGGCTGGGAAACAAAGAGCAGCCATCAAACCACACACATGTGTACATGGCCGCGCGCACACACACACACACACAAGCCATGATTTAACACTACAGGGCCTCTTTGTTCAAGCTACAGCCAGTCTTGCTTGGCCCTGCCTGGCCCACCATAACACGCAGTCCAGTACAGATGATAACAGCTCACTCAGGCTCTTCAAAGGCAGAGACTAATCCAGTTCTTTGGGGCATACTGATGAACTGACTGGAATGAAACAAATGATGAAATGGGTAATAATAACCTGATGCAGAAAGAAATGATAAATAGGGTCAGGATAGGCATGCAAGTTTTCAACACTTGCATCGCAGTCTCTATAGTCTTTAAACATGTTCACATTTAAGGAGAATTTACACAAACTGCGACAACACAGTCAACAGCTTAAGATTTTGTTCTCTGCAAATCCCTCTGTTTTGTGAAACAAAATGAAAAAATGAAAAGAACTTTTGGGTACTAGAAGCTTTGAGTCAGAAATAGCCACAAACATGAGACTATTATTATCATGCACCAGTTGGGGGCATTAAGAGCACAATAATTTAGCAAAGAGACATGCGCTGTCAAACCTAACTACCTTGTTTTTTCATTCCATCAAATTACTAATGTATAAAGGAAATTGGCAAAGCGGCAGGTGACACTGAGGTCATCTTATGAGTAATGCCATGGGTGGAGGGGAGGTTGAGAAGAAGCACAAAACAAGCCTTTTATCAGTGCTTCACCAATGAAACCGTTGTCCGGTAGTCCATTACTCACCACCTCCCTACATCTATGTTCCCTTCATTTAAACCACAGGAATGCCTCATACAGTGGGCGTATAAAATACAAAGTCCAATATGGGAACACACAGGATGAAAATGTGGGAGAAGTAAAGAAGAAAAGACAAAAGAATAGGTCAGCACTGACCTCTCTGCCACTGAGTGAGAACCATTCATTTTTCACATTAAGTTATTCAGAGGTATAGAGACAAATACTATGCAACCACCAAGCAGCATTGCGTCTTCAGATGACGACAAGTGTGAGGTAAAATCCTGACAAAGCTTTAGGTCAGTGTGTCTGCTCTTCTCTGATAGCCCGAGGCAGGATGTAAGCAAGCGCAGCCACAGCACCCACAGGAAAACATTCCACTTCCTGTTTGCAGGAAATAGCTTCAGCTTCCAGAAAAATCCCTGTGCAAACTATTGAAAACTCCTACTAGTATACCTCACCACATCTTGCAACCTGCAACGTAAGAAAGTCTCACATCTCACTTGGAGGGAATATTGAAAGCCAAGTGGTCATTGCACATAAGACGAGGATGGTAACATGTTATAAAAGCTTTTTATCTCATTGTCCCATTGTTCAAACATACCAAAGTTGTTATCTTTCTTCATGGCTGTTAACATGTCATTCTGGTGTACAGCAGAGATTCCAAAGGTGAATGACAGAAACAGCTGGGATGGTTGCATGTATGGGACATTGGGAGAAGAGACGAGACGAGACGAGACGAGACGAGACGAGACGAGACGAGACGAGACGAGACGAGAAGAGAAGAGAAGAGAAGAGAAGAGAAGAGAAGAGAAGAGAAGAGAAGAGAAGAGAAGAGAAGAGAAGAGTAGAGTAGAGTAGAGAAGAGTAGAGTAGAGTGTAGCACTTTAGGATCAACTCCTTCACCACCCTATACCAACAGCTTGGCCCTTCACTGGGGCAATTGTATCCATGGTAACGATATCTCCCCTCTTACAGGACCCAAAGCAGCAGTACACTCAAACAAAACATAATTACAGAGACACACATACGCTCTTTCTGGAGGGCAGGCACTCGACAGCAAACACATGCGATATGTAATCCACTAATGTAAGCTTTGACATTCCGTCTTTCAGATTAGTGCAAACTATGACACCCTAAGAAGTGCACATTTACTAACAACCTCAACAAAATAACTGCCAACACCATCTGTGTTAAATAGATGAATTCAGCAGTAGTGATTTTTAGGGCAGGTTGTTTCTGTGATGGGAGGAGAGAGGGCTGCAAGCGTTTGCACACATGACTTTGCGGATGAGGGCAACTAGCCAATAGGCAGATGACGATGACTATGATGTCGGCGACGATGAGGATGATGACGATGCAGAGACTCAGTCAGCAATGATGTACTGTTGTGCTGACATGCTCAAATATGTTTGAGTTAATTAGTTTCAAATAGCAGCTCTACTCTGCCACACAGCTTGGTGAAAAACCTCTCCATCAGGACTCTCCTCAACACAACATGCCACATACACACATTCACACAAAGACACACACAAACACACATACACACCTCTGACTGAAAATTATCTGACACAGAGTGACTGCTAGAATAGTGAGAGTAGGAATAAAATACAAAACCTATAATCCTGGCTTTTGGATTAAAACGTTAATCTGAGCCATGCTTCCCTCTGAAGTCTACTGCGCTGTCTCATGAAAGCAGACACAGTGAAATGGATAGAAGGATGGATGGATAGATGGACAGCAGGATGCACAACTGGAGAGTACTGTCATGTCAGCACGCATGGCTCTTACAGGACACTGTAAAACCATTCACAGACAGATGAAAGGAATTTGTAAGTAGCAGCGAACATCCATGAAGACGTCACATCTTACTGCTGCAGTAGTCTGCTAACTAGCAGATGACTAGTCTATCATTAATTTAACTTTTCACCACATATGATTCTGTCTCTATGAGAAGAATGGACATTCAAGGACACTAACAAATTCAGGCTCAATGTTTTAACTCCTGCCACTGCAAGGATAATGTAATGAAGTTCTTGTCATCATCAATAGAGATTACTGAAAGACTTTGTCAGTGAAAATCTTGTTAATCTATTGAGAGCTTCTTAAAGTAAACTGCTCATCCAAATTATTTACACACAAACACTCGAATTTACTCTGATCATGCTGTTAACTGTATTGACTTTTAATGTATAATGTCCTTTTGCAACTAATATGATTGAATGGATCTCAAAAATCATAGGCATAATGCATTAATGCTTAAATAAAGTGAGGGCTTTATTGGAGGCTGTGGGTCAGGTGCAGGCTCTGATTATTTTCACTGACCACGGTGCAGCTCCACAGAACTGATGTGCAGTGAGCTGTTCAGTGGTATCCAGTGACCCAAACACACAGCTAGGCTAGGCTAACATCTCTTGTGCAGCTTATCCAGCAGCAAAGTCATCCCAGCTCAACCAAACTAATTGTTTTCTGCCTAGAGAGACAGGAAGTGTTGAGGTCACAGAGGAGAACAGTAACTTCTGGTGGGATTCTGACTTTTCATTTTTTTTCCCTCTCAGTCCGCCTTGTTGGTTTAGCGCAAGCCGTGGGTTTCTTATAAACTTCAAAGTTTTAAACAGCATCTTGGACAGCGCACTGTCTTTGGGATTTGAAGCCCTCCTTGCCTCCTCAGAAAAAATGAGAAATTTAAGGACAAGAAGACATTTTGCTGAGAAGGGTAGATTTCTGTTTTTCTCCTTTGGGGTGTGCAGGCAGGGCTGGCAAAGGTCAAAAGCCAAAATTTATGCCAACTAACACACATCTAATGCATGAATATGTCTGTGATTTCAGTGAATGGTCACTTGAAACTGCTAAAAAGACAAGTTTTTTCTCCTTGAAATAATAATCAAATGATATGACAATTAGGAATTTTTTTGATGTCTTGGTAGATAACAGAGCCTTTGGAGGAAACTGAAATGAGTCAGCCAGTGTTGTCGGCAGTAATTGGCTTATCACACTTTTACTTATTTACAGGTATCGGAACATGTGGGCTGATATGAAGGTGTTCATATGAGAAAATGTTGTAAGGATATTTTGTTAATGTACCTTTTTTACAGTTGTTTTTGTTGAACTACGTCTACAGAAGACACACACATGCACTACAACTGTGCTTTGTTTTTGTTTCTTTGGCAACAAACTGTAAGCCAAGGCACTGAGAATGATAACCAGATCCAGCACTGGAACTGGATTGAACCAATCACTGCACACACAACTATCAGTATTCCCACCCTACCCCTCCCTTCATACACATACACTCAACAGGAATGTGCAGATAAGAAGGCAAGGCCCACCTCTCTCACTCAGCTTGTTTCTCATTCCAAACGGTTTACTTCACCTTTCCTTGCCTCATGGTCTTTCTACCACAACCTCCATCTAGGTTTCATTTTGTCTCCTTTTCCCTTTTCTCTGTCTAACTGCCAAATCAGCACAAAATTAAGACTTGCCCACAGATCAACACAACCAAATTTATTGTGATAATAGGGTGTAGCTGGGGCTTCGTTATGAGTTTTTAAAAGTTCCTTCAATATAAATGAATCTAGCATCACTAAAAGCCGTATTTTGCCATGTATGTGATACATTTTGTCGCAAGAGGTGAGATTTATTTAATAAAGGACAGCACAAAGTACTGACACTATGAATCTCTGAATGAATACTGACCACCTGACCCAAACTGAATTCCATACAATTAAACCTATTAGCTAAAACAATCACCAACATCAAACTGAAAGTGTAATCAGGCTATTACCCTATCATTTCGTACAGACGTTTAGAGTAAATTTTAAATCATATTTTAGACCACATTTGCAACAAAAGTTGCAGTTACATTTAACCATCATAGGTTGAAGCAAATCAAAAATAAATGTTTGTCTGGCCCTACAAACCTTGACCCAGATCTGATGATGTAGCACCCACGGTCAGCGGCAGATTTGGGATGTGCGTCTTTATTTGGCATTGATTTAACAACAAAATTGCAGCTACAGCAAACATCCCCATGGATCTATCCAAGAAAAGCAAAACTGGTAATTGCATCTTATAACACCACATGAGAAGAACAAGGTATAAAGAATAAAAGCTAAGCAACACAGACGTCAAAGGTGCCCATGCTGGATTGTGTATATTAAGAAACCCAAGGCATTGGTAATTTTGGTTTCCACTTCGCACTGTGCTTGGACTTGACAGTGGTGAAACTCACTGTGCCACACAAACTAGCAAGCACATACATGTGCACACACATTTAACAAAGGGGTAAATCAGCAAGGGGTCTTTCCAGTTTGCTCATGTTTGCCTGGAACCAGACAGAATAACCTAAATTAGCTGCTACCAGCAAAGACCAGTGCAGAGAGTCTCACCTGCCATAATGCAGCCGTAGAGGCTTTAGATGATTGTGCTGATAAGAGCCGCATTTGAATATTTAAACATAAACATGGAGCAGGCAGTTGGAAAATTTGACACAGAAGTAAACATAATTCTTTTCAAATTTCCCACTGCACAACATTTTTCTAACTACGCAACTCTGAACCACAACTCATAGTCTGCAAAGTCACATGGTGCCATAAAACAAGAGGCCAAGCCCACTCAATAGCATTCCCAAGCCTTCTGAGGACTTTGCTACAATAGACATGTTGTGGGGCAGAATCTATAGTGAATTAATGAGTTACTGTTGGAGCGACCATTTTCCCAGCACTTAACTGGCAACATAATTACCATTCCACCAAGAGATGTGAGGTGGGGAGGGGGTGCATGCATTCTTCAACAAGATACACAAGCACAGAAAGATAATAGATCTAAAAATGACATCTAAAAAAAGAACTTCCTAAAAAGGAAGTTTACACCCTCCAATGAACCTAATGAACTAATTACAAAGGAGCAATTAGTGCAAACATATAATGAAGCCTTATTTTGTTATTCAGTAGTGCATATACAGTAACCAAGTGAACATCATTAGGCTGTTTTAAGATTAGTAACCAGAAGCTTGACCAATGATGGAAACAAATCCATACGTCCTTATTACATGCTTTGCTCCTGATCCAAGTCTTTTACATCTGAGTATTTGCTAAAACCAAGCTAGAGTTGTATTCATAAAGCTGTGTGATATCACAAAGTAACATTCAACAGTGGCTCACAGGACATCATTCTTATTGTGACATCTGAGGTACTTATATGCTGACATACAGTAAATAAGAAAAAATAAACAAACAATAAATATCAGTAATGCTGCATTGTAAGACCTACCAATACACATTTTTGGAACTGCACAGAATGATGCTGCCATGATCTCTTTCGTTATAGTGTGAGGAGAGAAGCTGCATGTTCTGACAATGCAAACACTGCAGAGAATCCATCCTCTCCCTAATCTTAGGGAAACCCTTACTTCATACCATTGGAAGGAGACTTGGATTTACTAAAATGACTGTACAGTAATCCCTTATCTATTGCGGGGGTTAGGTTCCAGAAACACCCTCCCCCACAATAGACGAAATCCACAAAGTAGCGACCTTATATTATTTATATATTTTAAGGCTTTATAAACCCTCCCCACACTGTTATTAACCTTTCTCACCCTCTTATAAACACTGGCTTCAATCACCGCCAATCAATCAGCGACCGACTCGCTCAAGCGGAAGTGGCCGTAGCTGTGTTTTCCATACGTGCATCTACTCATCTGCTGTACGCTGCGTGTTTTATATACAATTTTAAAATCTGTGATACAGTGAGACCGCGAAAAGTGAACCACGATATGGCGATGGATTACTTTATCTGTATGAGGCAGTGCCGGTATGTGTGTGTTGCAGCTACAGTTAACAGGTCCCTACATTGTATGGAAAAACAGCACCAAGATTTTGTCATCAAGGAACTCTATTTTAAAAAAAATAATAAAAAAATTGGGTAAGTTTTTCCATTTTAATGATAGGGAGAATGACAGGATGAAAGAGGAGAGAGAGACATGCAGCAAAGGGTTGTGAGCTGGAGTTGAAGTCACGACCGCTGCTGGCGACCTGCACCCACATGGTAACGCCCTAACTCAGTGAGCTATACAGCGGCCCATCAAGGAACTCTATTAACCTTAACATGTAATAACATTGTGAGCATATCTACTTTATTATGTAATGGTCTGATTGAGATGATTGCTCATGGTGCAAAAAGTTGACTGTACATCCACACCTTTATTTGGGTCAGGTGCATTACAGAAGACACAGTTAAGGGAAAAGACAGACTCCACACTAAGCAGGTAGTGTTTTAACTTTACTGGCAGGTCTAAGATTTGGTAATGCTGGTTCTCAGAATACTGTAAATAATAAAGTGCAGGCCACTTCATTTACACTAAAATAGAGGAAAAGATGTAGAAAGAGGTGGACAAACAAAGGGAAGGCCAAATTAACAAGGACAGGGGACAACAATGACCACATAGGTGTTAAGAGACAGTGCTCAATTTGATGATGATGGTGAAAGATAACGAATGACAGGCTATTAAGCAATTTCCCTGCAGGGACTAGTAAAGTAACTCTGATTCTGATCTTGTCTACATCAAGGTGAAGGGACTGGATGGTGAAATCATATCACACTTTCACCATGTGTGCACCCAAACGACACAGCAAGAGACACTTAAAGAGTGGAATACCTGCCGTGAATGTAGGAAGCAGCAACAAAAGCTGAGAGTGATTCGTTGAATATGAAATACTGATTTCTATTCACTATGTGCAAATGGACAACGCGTTGATTTGCCAGCAGGAAAAATATTTGTAGATTTGAGACAAGTGTATGAATGACAAGCTGTTTTTATCCAAATAGTTCACAAAACAAGCCTGTCCTCATCAAAAGGAGCTCTGACATTTTGAAAAAATTACAAACTTGTATATTTTCCTTATTTCAGGGAAAGCTGCACACAATGTCACCCATGTGATGGTGAATGTTGTCCTGACAGAGGAGACAGTGCCACACTCCCAGCACTGTGGAAGATAAGCAAATGAACACACGGCAGAAAGAGTGTGTATGTGTAAAGGCATGTAGGGCAACAAGCCTTGGGATGAATCTGTTCCAATCTCTTTCTGTCTTCCCTAACCAGCTGAGCCATGGCTGCCACATGCACTCTCTCTTGTACCTCCCCATTGCCTCTCTCTCAGCATCTCTCTCTTGCTCTTGCTCTGTCTCACACACACAAAACACCCTGTGTCAAATCCCTTATGCCTGTAGTGGGAATGATAAATCCCTGCAGAGACCTGCCCTGCTCTGCCAGAAAGGATGCAGGGTTGCCTTGGATTGTCCTAGCTTTGCCTGACTGGCTATGTGATAAGGTACAAAGGAACTAACCAAGATTCAGGGTTATTTGACATTACCATCCATCTCAATCAAGAGCATCAGCTAGTGAGTGAAAGGTGGTGAATCATTTTGTTTCAGCAGCCCAAACAGAGGGCAAAACATTGACTGAAAGTCTAATCCCAGTCTTCCTAAAGGAGCTCCACGATATAGTTACATTTTCAGGTAATTACAGAGCGAAGACAAAAGACAGGGGAGTTGCAGACTTCCTGGGCAGACCACCACTGAGTTATTTCTGCCTACAACAACCTGCTCCTAAAATAGGGTAGCATGATATTGGGAAAAAATGACAGTTCAATATGTTTTTTTTCTGCAAAATTTATTATGATATGAAAAAATGCCAGCATTTTAACCAGATGACAGGAGTAACTATTTGAAAACAATGACTCATTCTGGAATGATTGGGGTGATTTTTGTAGAGGGCTACATCTGCATTAAAGAAGAAAGAAAAAGGCCACTTGGAATCTTTCTCACACTGGCAAAGGCATCCAAAATAGTTTACTGCTTTGGATGGCATTCAGATCAGGCTTTGCACACATCATACAGAGCTTTGTGGTGATGATTTAAAAGGTCAAACAAATTAACTGAGTTGTCTCTTGTAGTGGCAACAAGACACTGCCAACAGAGTGCATGTTTTTGCTTGAATAATCCTGAATTCCTGAAAAATATCCATAAAACTAATGCTGTGTTCCTTTTTACAACCAATCCCTTTGTAATGTTTATCTGCTGTCCGTTGCTCACTTTGCTGTGCACATGTGAAGCCTCTATGTCAACAACTCCTTTTGTAGATACAGTTAAAAAAAAAAAAAGAATCACAGTGTATCCAATAACCTTGAAACTGGAGAAATGTTTTATCAGACTGACTTCTCTTGTACATCAGTCACAGAAGAATGAGTTTTCTTTAGCCAGTAGAAAGTAGGATTTTGAGTTAACTTCCTTTACTTTACACTGCACTTCCTGTGATGTGACTACTGCACATCGCAATGTCAATGCTAAAACAATATATTGTGCAGCCCTATTGTATAGCCTGACACGGTCACACTACATCTGGCAAATTCATTTTTCCCTCTTCAGTTTTTAGCTCTGTCAGATTCCAGTGTGACCAAACAAAAAATTAAATGAAAGCAAGTCTCTGCCTCACCAGACTTCTAAACCTTGCTGACAGCCATTAAAGTTGAGCACTAGACTGACTACATGGCCCACTTCTTGTGTATTTTTTTTTTTCAGAAACTGACTTTGGTGAAAGGAGAACCACACCCATGTTATTGCAGAAAATCCAACATGGTCCAATGACAGTTGGGGATGTAGTGTGCTCATTAGATAAATTGTAAGGATTCACGCTGATATTTCAGTGAAGCAGTTAACTGTCAATCCTCTACACACTACTTTGAATAACATCCATCTCAAGAGAATTTATGCGCAACGCTGCCAGACCACAATGAGCAAAATGAAATGTTGGGATTGTTTTGCACACTGGCTGCTGGTCTTGTCCACAGAAGCCTTTGACCTACACTGGGCAATGAAATTAATTCATCCTGTTTTACCGTTGCATTTGAAATAAACTGAAACAGATATTAATGTGCCAGTCCAAGAGCCATAATGCCGTGATTATAAGAGAGAGAGGCAGTCTTTTTAAGATCTGCCATGTGACTCAGATTATAGCCGGTGCATCTCTCCCTCCCACTCCTTCCTTTCTCCATTTCACCCCTCCAATAACCCCTCCTCCCTCAGAAGGCATTTTCTGTTTTTCTTCTTTTCCCTCTCTTTGCTTTCCACCTGCCTCCTGCTGTGTGTATCTACCCTGGATTTCCCTCCAGAGATGAAAGGATAAGCAGGTCAGATATCCCTGATAACTGCCACACTCTCAAGTGTGCTGGCGTTAAAACAGCGCAATTAGCTGCTTTTTCTCATTCTGTCTTATCTGGACTATGACAGAAGGTGATCGTAACGTAGCACAGAGCTCACTTTGATTATCACAGTCCACTGTCCTCTCTTTTACAACACAGGGGTACTTAAATTTGTATGTATTATGTGTGTGTGTTAAAGTCTCTCATGTTTCCTGGACCTCTGCCTAAGCATTTGTTCTAGACAAAATGAATTAAATGAATGCACACTCATATTCAGATGGGTCACAGCCGGGGACAAACTAGTCAAAAAAGTGAAGCCCAGCTGAACCAACATGCCCCTGGCTGCTGCCTTCAATATGGGCAACTGGCATCCCCTCTTGCTTGTACAGACACAGCTTTACACCTGCTCTCCTTGAGGACTTTGAATCAAGGGCCTAAAATCAAAGACTGGTCTGTTCGTGTAAGAAAACTTGACAGAGTCTGTGTGCTGCACGCATGTGTGTGTTTTTTGTCTTCTTTCTAGAAGAGGCTCCTGGCATCTTTAGTTGCTCTAAACAGATCCTTCCTAGCTGCTGCATGAAGTGACCAATACTGCAGTAGGCACACTTTTCCATGTGTTGTTCTCAAAATGACCTTGACTGTGCCCAAGACTATAACCTGTGACATGCTCTACAAGTGACCAACCATGAAACCTAACATTTATGATCCCAAAGATGCTCTGTTAGACATGTGTAAACACATCTGTGTGTGCACATATTCAATATAGCGTATGTCCACATCAGTCTGAACTATGTCCAGTCCTTCTTGAAGGTGCTTTAATATTAGTGGAGTTTTTCCCTCTTCACACTGATGGACTAAAGTTGAGGAGATAGGTGTACATAAACAAAAAATGGGACAAAGGATTTCTAAACTTAAGGTTTAACTCCTTGTCAAAGACAAAACACATGAGCTGTTCCCTACTACATTACTCATTTGTCATATCAGCCCTGATTTTGCGAAAAGGATGGGGAGCTTAAGACAGAACAAAAACACCATCAGGAGTCTTTTTCTCTCTCAAGCACTTGGTCCTCTAATTACATTTCCCTCCTTCAGTGATGTAAATGGAGATGTGTAATCATCAAAGCAAAATAGAGGCTGTTCTTGGCCCGCTGTGCAACTCTAATTAATACAACCTCCTCCATCCAAATACATTTTCCACTTTCTTTAGTCTGTCTCCTCAAAACACTCCCGTCTAAAGGCTGGAGGGATCACTGATATGAAATTATACTTCATTTTTGTGTTACATTCACAAAAGTAAGAAAGAATAACTAAAGGCCAGACACAAAGAATGAGGCCAACATTTACTGCGGTGAAAGTTAATTCCATTTCTTCAGCGGATTAAAGTGGTTTTCAGCTAGTTTAATATCAGTTAAATGATTGATTCATTTACTAAGTGATCACTCAAATTTTTAAAATGATATTGTTACATATATTATAGGTAAGAAGGTCCTACAATGATTCACTGCTAAATAAGTTAACACTAGTTTTCCATATTTAAAAGGCCACCAAACACATTTAAAAAGATTAAATTTAACTTTTCTATGCTACTACACAAGTCATTCTATCAGCAAATGTTAAAAGACGCAGCACAGTGTCTCTGTGCTGTATGATCACGACATCCTGATTAAATGCCCAAACCCTCTAGATTGGTTTTGATAAAATTTTACATGTGCAATGTGATTCAGATGTGTGGAACCTGGCTTGATTTTAACCCAAATAGGAAAATAAGAGCAACCAGCACGGATTTCCTCTCTCCTTGGTGCAATAGCAGGAAATCTGGCACCCAAAAGAAAGACGTGTCCCTCTCCATCTTAACAGAAAAAATACCCTCCTCTAAACAGCAATTAACATAAACTGTAATTTTGTACAGAAGTGAATATCCAACATAACAAACAGAATGGCAGTTTCAACTAAGACTACTTAAGACAGAAGTGTTTACCTTATACTGACTCTTTAAGTTTCTGTCAAAGCCGTCACAACTGAGTGAATGCTAAATACTTTCTACTACATCATACTAACCTACTGACACACTTCTAGTACACAGTGTTGTGCAGTAATAACATTACTGAAATGAGACATGAAGTTAAAACACCCACTGATGTTACTCTATTCCAGAAACACAGCATTGCAACATTTTATTGCAGTTTATCATCAACTGTGAATTTATGCGGTATATGACCAATACTGGTGTCATGATATTTTATCACTACTCATCAGGTGGGAGTTAAACATAGTCTTACATAACATTTCTGCTATTCAGAAAATGTTTAAATGAAACCCTTTATTAGAATATACAGAAGCTTGTCTGATATTTGCGAGTGGAGTTGAGGTAATGTGGAAAGAAAACTTTTGTTTTTGCTGGAACGAAACATAAGAAATATAAGTGTATGAAAAGTTGGCCGAAACTTAAATACGGCCTTAAGACCACTTCAAAATGCTCTGTTACAAAAAACATCTCTAGTCGTTACCTAAAACAAGAAACTTCAGAATTTTACATTAATTTTAAAAAATCAAAGTCTACCATGCAAAGCAGTAAGCTGGCAGTCCACTGATCTGAACTAACCTGCGATCACTGCATCACAATCAGGCAACATGACTTCTTCTACTTCTACATTACTACTTTCACCCAGCTGACAGCCTGATCTGTCCTCATCTGTAGTGGTGTCAGAGTAGTTGTCAATCTGCTACTAAGACTTCTGCAAAGTTTATCACTAACACAAAACTGGAAAACCTTTATTCACAAGCAGCAACAGAAAATGCAGTCTTAATAATTATGCTACTCGCGTTAGTGATCATGCTAACTCCCTGCTATTTTCAGCACGCTTTTGTCAGCTTATTAGTTTAGGCTGTGATCATGTTACAGCAGAGCATGTTATGTAAATTATGACAAACTATGGTCGCAAGGAAAGGCAGTCAGAACTGCCATCCAGTTCTTATAGTTTGACCTTAAACCAACAGAAAACAACAATGTTCAAAAGGCCTGACTACTGTAACAAAACACAAATTTTAGCACAGATTGCTAAAACTTATTATTCTCAAGATGATTGAGAATAATAAGAAACAAAAGAGGAAACAAGGGAACTAACAATTAGCATATTACCGGCTACAAGTATAATACAGTAGTGTGTTTCATGTTAAGGTGTGACCGTGTCCGTCATGTACACTACAGCATAACGTCACCAGTTGACACTATGAAGCTGGTTTCGTCTGACTGGAACAACCGCCCAAACCTGAAAAGCACTACCTCTGTTAGACAAACACAGCACATTCCTTGCTTGTCAAACTTGAAAAAGAAAAAAATAACCTATAAACGACTGAATATACTGTATGGAGACTTTAGATGTAGTATGATAACTGACCCACTTAAATACTGATATACTGAAGTATTTGTTAAAGTCAGTTCACTCACATGGTGCGTCTGTGGAAGCGTAGATGTCACCTGTTTATAATAGCATGCAATAAATCATATTCTACAGAAATGTTTTAATTGTGGCTTCTAATGTTTAATATTTTATAAGACAGTAGAAAATATGCAAGACCTTGCAGATATCTGTCCAGCTGTTTTAAAATGATGAATGACCAACAATAACACACACACTGGTCCTTGACAACTGAATGAATGATGTAAAAATGACTGTTTGATTTAGGGTTGGTCGGTTTTCTTAAAGTCATAAGACTGTTTATAAAGATCACACTTTTAGAAACAGGTGTACCTTTCTACTAGGTTGTTTTCATCACCTTTACCAACAATAATGCCAGTTTCACAAATCCTTTATTAAAACACAACCTACAAAAAAACATGACCTACTACAAAAATATTCAAAATGGGCGTGTTGTGTCATTTGTGGTCTATGAAATGTAAAAAGAGGATCACATGGCAGAATTTCTGTCTCAGAGGCTCTGTTGCTTTTAAGATCCAGGGGGACTTCCTGCCACTGGTTTAATAAAACTGGAACTCTGGATATCAACAGGTAGCTGAACTGAGACCTGCTATGAACACAGCTGGGTGACTTTTCACTGACAGCTTATTAAGAGTAATGGCCAGTTTAAGTCAGACTATTTTAATCTAGTACACTAGAAACAGTATAGCTGGTTGTGGGCTGTTACTAGGTGTAGATTTCAAAATAACCCCCTAAGTCACACAAACACCACCATTAGGCATACTACATCACCAGTATTAATAGTCAACAAAGTTATATGGCTAATCTGCAGCACAGACAAATAAACCACTTTTGTCAGTTTAGCTATTGCTAGCCTTTCACTATGTATCACACACATACATAAACAAGCAGCATAATGCTAACGCTTGTATTTTATCCGGCCAGGTACCCACCTTATTTGACGGTTTGGAGGACATTTTACACTGCTATTCCGCTTCGAAAAGTGGCAGGTTAAAAGTTGTTCCTGTCTTTGTTTGGATAATCACTGGGGTGAATGCGCTATTTTTCCCCGTCCGATTAAATTTTCGCCCAGCTGCCGCCACGCCGGGCTACGCTGTTATTTTATTTTATCCAGGACGAAGGGAAACATGTCACGAAAAGCCGTGTGGAAAGTCCAAAGTTCATTATCTTATCTTCGCTGCCCGAAACGCGAACGTTAGTCCAGTCGGGTATCGAGTCATGGAAGAAACCCCCGGGTTAGGATTGAGGAAAAATGCAAAATGAGACCTCTTTGCCTTGGTGTTTCCGCCGCTAACCTCTGGATGAAAAGTTGGGAAGAGTAGGCATCACTCGGACGGTGTGCAGCAATGGCAGGCTGAGTAAACCTCTCCCTGCTCCCAGCTCTGTGAGCAACGGCCGTGTCGTGTCTGTGAGGAGCGGACCATTGCATGGAAATGGGGGGGATTCAGCACGGGGAAAACGGGGGCATCGTCCATTTAACAAGACGTATAGATTTCATTAACATTTACCAGTATATCCTATTAAAATACATCGTATTCCTTTCATTGTGTTATTTAATTCTTATTTTGTGCATATTTTTACCCCTGTTGCTATTCGTTCACACCCCCGTCATCCCTTAAAATAAACAGTCCGGGATACAATAACGAGAAGCGACGCTGTTGTCCCTGCTGATGCTGAATGCTCACTTTCACTGTGGGATGATGGTGAACGGTATGTTACACAAGAACTACAGGCTTTAAAATTTCAAATTTGAGGATGTAAAAAAAAAAAATCACAACCTGTGTTCTGTTTGAAAATACGGTGTCAAACTCAGCGCGAATCGGTGCAAAATAAGCCACAGGCTGCCCTCGGGACAAAACAACGTGAGCAGAATATTTAAAAAGTTTGTTGCATAAGAAATGATCAAGATTATTTCCCATCCCGTGTGTTTTTGTGGGCTGATGTGGGGCAGTTTATCTGGGAGATTAAAAATGGACCAAAAAACTAAACAGGGAGTTTTAATTAAAAATAAACAAAAAATCTTAGCAGAGAAATTGGCAGTGTTTGTGGTTGATAAGTCACCTCACAGGAAACCACAAAAGCCATTGAGTTAAGCTCCTATGACTTCCTAAACCAGCCCCCACCCACAGGATGCAACAATCTGAGCTTGTATTGTTTCACAGTTTACTTCTGTTTCTAGCAAACAATATGGCTTATGCAATATGAAATTGGGCCACAGGAGAAACACAAAATGAAGAAACAGTGTGACATTACTCAAGTTTTCAGGGTTCTCTGTTACAGCACATGTAATTGAGAGCATATAAACACGGAGACACACCCTATCTTTTCCAAACAAACTGAGCAATCACATTCCCAAAATCTAGCTTCTCTAATGGTTACTTCCTCTGTGTCTTTCTGCTTCGACTGTGGAGGAGGGTTTGGCGGCAGAGTAGGTGGTCGAAGGAGTTAATTCCCACCAGACATAATCCTACAAGGCAAAAATACCGCCAGGCAGGAGTAGCAGACATGTCTTGAGGGTTACAAGGATAGGATGACCTCCAGAAAGGCTCGGCCATGCCATGAAGAGGATCAAGACGGACGAGCAACTCTAAAACCCAAAGCCATACTTCAGCCAGGGAAATATATAATCATTTCTCTAGTACATGTAGCGATTACAGTCACTTGAGACATACAGTTTGTGCCAAAAAAAATCATCAGAAAAATCTATAAACAAAGAAGATGCAAAGCACATAACACAGACAACATGCCCCAAGAATGATACATACTAGTATAGATGCAAGTCGCTCACTCCTCCTGAAGCCCCTGAAACGCCTTTCAGGGTCGATCAGCGCCGAAAGTAGGATGTTCAACATGATCACTCCGGTGTCAACTAACAATAGTTTGCAACCAAAACAGCCAATCTTTAGCTCGGAAATATTGCCAGTTGGCTTTAAAAAACGACAATGAACACAAGTCTTTCCTCTGCTGCTTGAGTCTCGATCTCATCCACACCTGTGATGGTACCGCAGATGTTCTTACAGAGAGGATCAAGACATTAGTGCCACTCCAGTGTGATCAAAGCTATCTTTGTCCATCCCTGCTCCAATCTCCTCTTTTTTTCCTCCTCTCACAAACACACACAAACATACACAACACACAACATGGCTCTTTCGGACAACAGGCGGCATCAAAGCTCAGGTGCGCTCATGGAAGAGCAGGCACATGGAAAACAAAGGCGAACATGCAGGCCCACATTTGGTTGAAGCACATCACAAGGTTCAGTCAACCCTGCTTCTCCTGCAGCGAAAAGGCTAATGTAGAGTGAAAATACATAATGTGCCCACCCTCAAAATGTAAAGCCGGCTGTTTATGCACACAGAAGCATTCACCTAAGCGCAGTTGCACGATGATGAATAACGTGGAACGTTGCTCTTGATGTGAACCTGTTGTTCTACATTGATAAAAGTTCCTCAGCAGATGTTATTTCCCTCTTTTCATCTGTCCTG
Source organism: Dascyllus trimaculatus (assembly GCA_024666655.1). NCBI lineage: Eukaryota > Metazoa > Chordata > Actinopteri > Pomacentridae > Dascyllus > Dascyllus trimaculatus. The sequence goes on from CM045445.1 coordinate 22,941,646, forward strand.
AGTTAGGTGTGTGTGAGGGACTGCATGATCCCCCCTAAGCCCTGTTGACCCAGGGCTGCCCTGCAGATCCAGCAGAGCCTCTTTGTTTCTTCATGCTAATCAAAACTTTCTGGACATACAAGACCGACTGAAGTTCTCTATCAGTCTATGTCACATCATTGTAAACTGAACTATGGCTACTCTGAGAAGCCATGGAGGTAGTAGTGTTTGTTTTTTTGTAGTGAAATAATAGGTTAAAACAATGATATGCAGTTTATTACTTATTGTAAAAACAATCTCACAAAAAGACCAAAAAAACAATGACTTAGTCAATCTCAATAGTTTATTTCAATTTTGTACCCGTTTTTTTTTTTCTTACTCAAAAAGTAAGAAAAACTTGTATAAAAATGGATGGCAAATATGTTGTATCATTTAATTGAGAGAAAGTAGGTTGTTTGATTTCCTGGAACATCTAGGTACTGTTTGTTTTAATCAAAAGTTATTTAAATAGAGTAAACAGTCATTTCCTGCTTTGTATTAATAAAAATCCAATGTACCAGTTAGGTTTAGTTAGCGTGTCCATGGGACTGATTCATGAAGGTAAAAGAATATTACAATGGACAATAATGCAGATCTATGCCACAGAAGAATAAGAAGCAATATTTGACCACTCATTTAATACTGGTTGCCAGGATAAACTGATTGTTGGTATTTTCAGGGGATTTGTTTAAGAGAAATATGGAATATTTCCAACATTATACCTCAAATATATTTTTTCACTTTGAGAAACTTTCATTCACTTTCACATACAGAAAACTAATCTGCTCAGTGGAAGCCACAAAGAGAAGAGTTGTGGTGTAAATAGTTAATCATCGGTATACAAATGTCACATCTCTGCTTAAGAGGCCAACTGTTTGTGACCAGATTAGTATCATATGACAGGATTAGCAGGCATCTCGTAAAAGCACCCCCGACCTTCTGGGTCAATATTGTTTAGGCTTTTGTTGGGACATGAACACTTAACACAAATCTGGTTTCAGGAATTCAAAAAACATGGAATTTACATGTAAAAAGAAATGGTTCAAGCTTAAAGGTCAAATTTATTTATGCACAAAATCAAGGAAATTGCTGTGATCCCATCTAATAAACCAATGCTGATTAAAGAACATAAAAAACTACATAAAAACATCATTGAACAGATACCGCAGTATGAAATCTGTGGCTTAGAAGAATTATTTAAACAGCTACATAACAAGCTACTAAAGCCTGCAATTTACATCTTAACATATCTTGCCACATATTAGAGAGAGTTTTCACAGAGCACAAACATGGGCAGCAGGGCAGGGAGTGTATACATATAACTACATAAGAAGAGAGCCTTTAAACCTGCACTTCTATTAAACCTGTCAGCCGTTTCTAGTCACGCAGTCTCTCTTGTGATTCATCAATCACACCCTCTCACATCATACGGTAAGCACACGCCAGGTTTCAGCAGCATTGTGCAGGTAAGCTAAGCCAAGAACTGCATTATGGTTGGCTCACTGATGGAAGAGCAATGCTTTGAGCTTTAAGTAACAGCTGAGTTAAAAGCAAATGATTTAATAACCCTGACATTGTCAGTTTTGTTATTCTCTAATTTATTCACAACCACAGAAAAAAGTTAGCTTGTGTGAGAATAGTCTGAAGTGCTGTTATTTTGAGCAATACTTAGTTCTACTTAGTTCTTGTGAAGAACAAAAAGCTTTTTGGAGACTAAATTTACCATAGTGGGTCAGCCGCTGATAGTAGTGAACCAGGGTACTTTTAATCTTCTGAAAACATTTATTTCAAGAGGCAGCCTGTGATCAACCAAGCAAGAAAATCTGAAGTTTTCCCCTTTCTTGCAGTTTCTCCTCTCAACGGACAAGGGTTGCTGAGCCTTTTATAGCTACAGAACAGAAACCATGCTGCAGTGAACCTGACTGAACTTCAATCTTCTGCTCAGCAATACCTCACGTAGCTTAAGAAGCAAAAGTGAAAGCTGCAGAGCAGGTCTACTAAAAAATTATTATCATTATTAAAGTAAATAAAGTAAAGTAAATTAAACAGACTATCATGATTCTCTTAATTTTAACCAACCTGAATCCTGAATATTGCATCTTTTATTTATTGCAAGGCCCACACCCATTATCTTTAAATGTGCTGTATAAAGCTGGCGAGGAAAAAGCAGCCCTTACGTCATGCTTTCCATCCATGTGACAACCCCAGTGTTTGCTGCAGAATGAGGCAGTAAATTAAAAATATGTCAGATCCCAAGGTACAATCCACCACACACTCAGCTCAACTATTCAACCTTTTCCCTTCATTGTTGCAGTGACTTCAAGCAGCACGTAGTTGATCTCATTTGTTCCTAAAGATACATGTCTTACAATGTGCTTGTGCTGTACCAGCGTGTCCTCCAAATCATGATACAGAGACAAAGTACGGACTGTTCTCCAAAATTTTATCACACAATCTATGCATAATCGTGTTTTCTGCTATCACAAAGCTCGTCTTTTAAAGACTGATAGCCAAATTGTGCAAGCCTATAAAAAACAAAAAAACAAAAAAAATCATTCCGAAAATAAAATTACATGAAATAAAGAGGATTAACATAAAATAAAGTATTTAGTTGGATGGAAAAGAGGAAAACATATGGTGTGGTCACAGACATGTGTTAAATAACGTGCGCCCAGGCTGCACTTATATGTGATTTTTATCATCCACTTACACCAAGGTGGGTGCACTGAAATATTTTGCTGACATGCTGCAGGAATTTTCCAACCTGCTTGGCTTACTGCAAATGTAGGTGATTCAGCAACATGGGAAAGGAGTGGCAATAGGTAAAGTAGACATGAATTAAAAGTAAAATATCAGTGAGTCTGATTATCTTTGTACTTTCAGCACTGCTTTTAACACAGCTGTAAATGCCACATATGTGTAATGTGCTTGAAAAAAGGGGGACTGCAAATGGCTCAAATTTTTGCAACTGCATGTCACAAAACCTCCAGAGCTGCATTGTTGACATGTGAGAAACAGGCTGATGAAGTTTGACGTAAGTGTGACGGTTAGCTGTGTTTCAGGTCAGAGTGAATGGGTCACAATATTTTTGTGGTCTCAGCTTAGTCAGTTTGTGTAATCTGTCAACACATACTTCACTAGCATAGCTGAAAAAGATATTAAGCCTTCTTTAACCTGCTGCCAAAGCAGACCAAAAAGGAGACCACTGTGTATATGTGCAGTAAATACACTGCAAAGAGATGATTAATGTATAAAATTCAGCCTTAAGGCCTCACCTGGTACAACTCAGAAAAACAAAACCAGTACCACAGACGCATAATTAGTAAGTAACTAGCAGACTGACAGAAATATACAGTAACCATACTGAACTGCTACTATAAATCACAGAAAACAGAATAAGAAGGTGTAATAAAAGCAGCACCTAAACTGTCTGGCAGCAGTAACACTAAATATTCACCTCAGGCAATGATAATATTGCAGAAACACAACCTGCACTGTACAAGTTCTTGAAGTTTATCTTGTAAATCTCTGTCAATCACAACCACCTTTGGTAATCCACAGTTGTGAACATAAATGAAAATACAGTGCAGCCGGAGTGTATTACGAAAGTAAGAACTTATTCATTGTTTATGCTTAAGTTTAGCACACTGCAAATGAAAACAAAACAAAGACTACAGGGCTAAAGTCCTGACTCCCAGCCTTGAGGGTGGTTTTATCTGCATCAGATGAACAGGAGGAATTTTAACCCCTTCTCTGCAAAGTCTAATAATTTAGGGAAAACAAACAAGAGGACAAAAAATGCATTTAATAGCTGTGCAGCCTTTGCAATCAATGACTGGCTGGGGTCTGCAGCTAACAGGCATCAGCAGACACTTCCCTGGTGACTTGTGTCTTTTCAGTACTGAAGCCATCTTCACCTCAAGTATGTTTCTGAGTCTTCAGCAATGAAACATGACAGCTGGAATGAGGGTTGTTATGTTTGGCCATAAAAATCCTGACTTGCTTTGTCTATGTAATGAATTTGAAAGAATAATGTCCTGCTACATTTCCTAAGATTCAGAGACAGCCAGTGTAGCTCAATCTCACCATTTTAACTTTGCAGTTTGATTTCAAATCCAGTTTGCTGAATATATCCAAAACAATTTAAAAAATCACTGTCCTAATATTTTTTAACTGCAATTTGCACTATGCTTGAGGGCTGTGATTAAACAAATAAAGGGATTAGAGAGACACTTGTTCTCCAAAGAGCATTGATCTTGTGCATGTGCAAGTGCCAATATGCCTGTGCAGGGGCCAACATATGTGAAAGGCCAAGCATGGTGTGAGGCTTAATAAATAGGCAATTGACTCAAGGGTTCCAAAGCTGCCCGACTTAAACTGAGAGACAGAATTATGTCTTGCTAAGTCCAACAGCTGCAGCTCAAGTTACTATGTTGACAGCAGGCAGCAGGCACTAAAATGCCATTTGACACATACTGTGAGTGGCATGTAATTGATTTTCAAGGAAGAGTAAAGATTTACAAGTCTAATACGTGAAGCAAACTGAAGATTTCCAGCTGCCATGCTGTGGGAGCACAATTAACTTCTGTCAGAGTCAAGATTTACTTTGCCACTTTCCAACTGCACGCTTGTGCATCACAACACTGCTGCTTTGCCATGTAAGCAATTTGAAAATGCTCTCTTTCACAGGGTTCACTTTGGCTGATATGCTTTTAAACATTAACAAAGCAATAAAGAAGACAAGACGAATTTTGTTCTATTCATCCAGTTTAGCAAGTTTCTCTGATTCTGACATCAAACATCGGGGTGAGGTCAGAGGTGTGTTTTTTTGTAACCACACCCAGTAGTGTTGTCATGTGTCATGTACACACCCTGGACTACCCTTCTGCATCATTATTTTTACATTTCACTTTATTTTTTGCATTTCACTATGACAGTAAAGATGAAGTTACTGGTGTTAAAATGGACAAAACCTTGTGTTACTGTTGTACGCACTGCAAAACACTAAAATAAGCTAAAAGAAAATCAAATAACAATCAATATTACGTGGATGGGAATTTTGATAACAAAACCAGTAATTAACAAAAGACTGAAAGGCAAAGAAATGTTTACTAATGGTTGTTCTGTTTGGATGTTATCTTGTTTGCGAGATTAAAAATCCTCCGTCTACAATTAGTATGGACTAGGGCTTAACCAATTATCATTATTACTGGATATAATATTCATTTTTTTTATTATCAGCCTCATATTATTTTTTTAAAATAAATTCCTGGTAAAAAAAAAATAATAAATTCATTGACAAATGTGGTACCTTGACCCTGATAAAGCCACTTCTCTATGTTTATGGTCACAAGTAATACTCTGCCCACAACACTATCTAACCAGTTACACATCACAACTAGTAGCCTATCAACTCTGGAAGGATACATTTCGAAAAGCTCTCTTTTAAAGAAACATTTGTATACATACATTAACAGGAAAATTTATGAGCTATTGTTTCAGTGTTTATCAGTTTTTGCTGATTACTAACAACTGTTATCGAGACGGACCCTGGTAAAACTATATGGTTTGGAACTTTTAGACAGAAAACACCTTGTGCTGATTACAATTGTCTGTAGTCATCGTTTTTTTCTACTAAGATAAATTTGTATGGAGTAGAAAAATGTTTCTCAGTAGTGAAGAAGGAAGAACACGTTGAAGGGCGACAATGTGCGCTAAATAAAGTACCTGAGTGGGCCAGTGCAGTTGCATCTGAAGGCATGCTGGAGAATGAGTTTTGCACTTAGGCATGCGCCACTAATAAAACCTGCTGTGAATGGATTAACACATGTCAACTCATTTATTCTAACTGTTAAACATGAGCGGCATTAACTTTTAATGAGGCAACCAAAAGAAAAGAAATCCCATTCAGCTACACTACGACACTGACACCACTGTTTCCACTGTAAACACGGCAGTGACAACAGCCCCTTTATGCACTCTGTCTGCATGGTTTAGCAGTGATGTCTATGCAAACTGCACATGAAATGATATTTACTGACATTCTGGGATGACTGTAGGCAAATGCTTGTTCATTGTCTTCCATTTAATAAGGGGTCTGTGAGTGAACACGAGCAACATGTTGAAGTGGGACCTTGAAAACATTAATTCAAGACAAGATATTGACCTAATAGACATGTCAGTCTTCTCTATTGATGATAAGGGCAAGGAATGTCCCCATTACAAAGCTTGTGAGTGCATTTTGTTCTGATAACGTCACAAGAACAGATATGAGGGATTACTGCTTTCTGTTTATGCAGTGTTAGCAGAAGTATTAAAAGGTAAAAAGAATTACTGTACAGCCACTCAACATGATTGGCCTATAAAATATCAAAAAGTTATTTTAACAAAGCCTACAATATCCAAAAGCCCAAGCTAATGTATTCAGAGGACTTGTTTTGTTTGTTAGAGTTTATTATTACATATGAGAAAAAACAAAAACAAGCAAATCCCCAAAATTCAGAGACTGGAACCAACATATGCACAGTGTTTTTGTACATGCAGTGCATTCATTTTCTGTCTTGACAAATCAAAAAGCCTAAAGATACACATGTGAATGTGAGTAACCATGATATAAAAAACAATGTACAGAGGCCAGCAGACTTCATAGTCCAGAGCACAAAACTGTTGGAGGAACATCAGTGAGGTCTCTATCTGATACTGACAAGACAAACTGTTGAAAAGATGTAATGATGAGAGCCAAGAAACTGATAACAGAAAGACAAAGTAAGAGAAAAAATAATCCAAGAATAAATAGAAGAAAAGTGAAAGAGTAAACAGAAGGACAAAATAGCTAAACAGAGCAGGGAAAGGACAAGAAACAGAGAAGAAAAAAATAACAGAAAGATAAAGAAATTCAAAGTAGAAGACAGAAGGGCTGAGAAAAACCAAAGTGCAGGTGTAAAGAAGGAAAGAGAGGCAATAGCATAATTAAAGGGGTAACAGTTGACAAGATGCCAGCAAGGATAAACTAGAACAGTAGGTGAGATAACAGAAGCAAAGATTAGGCCTAACTACACTACAGAGCACCACAAAGTGGCGATGAATGAGGAAATGTTTCAAGTCCAGTGAACTTGGCACTGGCCTGAATAAAGGACGTGCAGCTCACCCCCTGTCAGTGACTCTTCCCATGGTACTGCCTGTTACTGTTGCATTCCAACTGTATGAATCTGCTCTTACTGGGAAAAGAAGTGGAAACCGCAGGAGCTTCCAGAGAAAAAGGCACTGGCACTCTAAGCCCCAGGAGAGGTTGAACAGTGCCTGTCAGAAAAAAGCAGCTGTAATTCTGTAAAATCTACTGAATTAATGAGGGCAAAAGCAGTGATTAGCTGCTGTGCAGTAAAACTGAACTAATGGTACAGCGATACTGAGGTAAATTCATTTCTAGTGACTGTACTTATAGGATGATAACATCAGAGATAACATCTGAGAAAGATTCAGTCAGTGAAAATATCCTTTGTGCTCTTTTTGTCTTCAACTAATTTTTTTTCAGTGCTGGATATGATACAGTAGATGGAGAAAATGGGAATTGAGCTGAGCAGCTTGCTGTGTAATCAACCTTCTTATCAAAACACATCACTTGAGTGTAAGTTTCAGTGGATTAACAAAGTGTATTCAGCTGGACTTCAGCCTGATAGTGTTGAAATATGCGTGTGGTTGTAGGCATTTTGGCCTACAAGAACTACAGTCTCTCCAAACGCCCTTAAGTAAGGTCCATTCCACTGACACTTAACCCCTTCCTGTACTAAGCTTGTGACATCATATGCTCCTCCAATGAAAACACAACCCTGTAAGAAGAGAAGATATTCTTTTGGTAGAATGGAGGAAGGAAGCAGTTGGAGGATGGGTACCAGAGCTAGCGAGCCAGTAAGAGAGGCGGATGGAAACACGGCAGCCACAGGGGCCGCTTCAAGCCTGGTGGTGATGAGATGCGATGGGACCCGACCCTGCAGAAGCCCCAGCCAGTGTGTTAGCTGACTAATCCTCTAGCCGTCCAGTGCCAGGATCTAGACTCATCAGCTTTGGTGTTCTCTTGTCAGACTCATTTTTATAACATCCCACTGGTCAATTCGAACCACTAATGCCCAACACAACAGCCCCTAATGCCAAGTGATTACGGAGTGCTGTTTTAGCACATTTGTTGCCTGAAAAGAAAGAAAGAGCCACAAGGCAGTGGGCTGGCTCCCTGCTCAAAGGACCAGCCTGATGAACTCAGCACAAAGGGAGCAGACCTGAAAGCCAGTCTAAGCCACCTCTCTCGTGGTGGGCACTGTGGGGCTTGGGCTCGGTCAGAACTGAGCTAGGCGGTGGGCAGGGATTTACAGTGCCCTATTCTACAGCATATAGACAGTTCCTGTGAGCTCATACATTAGGATAGACTGAATGTGCACATCCGGATCTACTGGGCATGTGGAGATATGTGTATGTTTGATTTTACAGTTGGCAGGGACACTAGGGTGAATGAGGACGTGCCAAGCAGGCAAGAAAATCAGAGGGTATGGTGTGGTCCAGAAACAACAAGGGTGTGACTTTATGTGTATTGATGTCGAGCCATCAGCATGGAACCATGTCTATATGTTTCAGAGGATTAATATTAGAAGGGTATTTATGTTGATGTATTTGCACTCTCTTAATGGAAACTTAAACATGAGAGGTCTACCTGGAACATTTTGGTAATGCACATGTTACCGTCTATCATCTATAGCATGCTAGTAGAGTGGCCTCTAAAGGAGTGTGATTTTTTAAAAATTAATCTTAATATATTATATATCTATAATATATTAACCCCTTAAAGCCTAGGTGAAAATTACCAACCACTGAACCAAAGAACAAGTAAGAGTCACTTGCAAGTATTTTGGAATTCAGTAAGTCTTTGTGTTCTCATCACCAGCCCAGAGTGAGATTTGAAAAACACCAGCAACAAGCTACATTTTTATTTATATAAGAGTAAACAGCAGCAGAGTAGTAGTAATGGCTGAGTAAACACTGATGTTATGGAACCCATTCTAATAGGTCTCAGCAACCGCTTTATCAATTTTGACATGACAGAAATGATGCACAAACATGCTGCACCCCTTCTAGTCATTCTTGTTTTCGGCAATCTCTTCAGCGAGCTTGCCATGCCTGTTAACCTTCGACAAATGGCAGTGGCTTGTGTTCTTATAACAGATACAGCGTGGTCCCGGTACATCGACCTCCAAGGTGGAAAGTGACATTTCTGTCATTTATGACGTGATTTATTTTTGTCATTTTTTTTCTTACTGATAATATGCCAGCATTTGAGTGAGACATAAAAATGCTATTTCATGCATTTCTTTTGATTTCTCTGCTCTACTGAAAACGTACCAAAACATGACCCCAAAAGTGAGGTACACACTGATCTGACCATACTTTTATATTTCTTGGAAATAATGTAGACTTGCTTGCTGTAAAGTGTCTTGAGAGGTGAAATTTAGGGGCACACTGAGCAATCTATGTACATACAATATTAGGTTTGCAACTCTTGATTATGTTTGCTATTGATTAATTAGATAATTCATTTCAAGATTTGTAAGTAAACTAATGTTGTGGTCTATAAAATCTCAGAAAACTCTTGTGTTGTTTAGTTTTCAGACTACAATAAAAGGAAAAGCTTATCAAAGCACTACAAATGACTTTTCAAAAAGGTAGCATCTCCCATATCCCAAACTTGGACAATACAGTTACTCACCAACAGCACTGACAAGTCAAGCTAATAGGTCATCATAATTCATCTTGGATTGTAACAACTTTATTAAGGTAATCTAGTATTAATTTATGCATTAGGTTTAATATCTCAACACTATCCACTAGAAAGGCAAAAGCAAAATCATAATAATGTGTGTTTCTGCTGCACTACTTGTTAAATGACTCCATGTTTTACTCAAATGATGTGTCTTTCCTTTATTTTTAATAGCTAACAGTCTAATAAAAGTCATTAATAAAATGAATCAATACAATTTATAATAGAAAAGACAGATTTAGAGTATGTACACTGTATTTGACTTTACTACACCACCAACAGGCAACAGAGCTTTGTGTAGAGATGTTATCTTCCTCTGTTTGCCTACAGCTCTTGTATCACCTGGGGCCCCCATCCACTAACTAGTGCCACTGGCCGAACCATGTGACATGTACAGCAAACAACATATGGAAACAGCCCTGCTGGGACAATAACACCAGGGAGCTCAGAGCTAAAAACACTTTAACTCCGCATTACTATTCCACTAATGTCTGGACTGAGCAGTCAAGCCAGGTGAGTTCTACCTTTATTGATATTACAGGTTTTAAGCACTGACTAAGCTGAGGAAACCTGGCTTGCATGATTAATATAATTGATAAATTATTAAACTTAGGGAAAAAATGTTTAAAAAAAAACAAACAGGAAGACAAACTGATTTGCAATGGTTGGGTGCAAATAGTAAGTAGAAAAGTAGCAATAAATGCTAAAGTGCTACAAGAGCTGACACTTTAGTTCAATATTTTTTTTCAGTAACAACATGATAAAAAGTAAAAGCATACATGAGCAACGTGAAGACCATGAATTATTAGTAATGGTCAGAATTCTGTTATTATCTTTTATTTTCTAAGATTAAGAATAAGGGAAGTCACAAATTATGGAAGGAGATATAAACGACATGTTCTCATTGCCAATGTGTTCAGCTAATGGGACATGCATATCTTTAATTATAGTGTATCAGAGAGAACATTATGCAAACCACAGCTACAAGGCTGTGATTAGTTCTGTTGTCATGCTGTTAGTCAGTGTGTAATGTGCAGGGGCAGCAGTCTCGCGGGAAGGTCAGCCTGTATGACACATTAGGCCTCTACAGGACAACAGCATTTTATACCAGAAAGGATCTGAATCACAGCAGTTAACCTTTGATTAGATATAAATATAATATAAATCTAAATTTGAAAAATACTATTCTAGCTTTAAAACTATCAAAATAGTGGCGAGTGAAATATTACAATGTGACTTTGTGACTTCAGTGACTGATTTTCATCTGTACTTGTTTTCAGTTATTTTTAGCAAAATTTCATCAACTTCACTGCAGTTAATATTCAGGTGTTGGAAAAATACTTGGTACATTACATGGTAAGCTTTGTCTCAAATCTACAACGGGAATAATAAAAGGATGAAAATAATCCCCTTTGTGTTCATATATAGGCTACACGACATTATGCATGGACAAGATTAAACGGATTTCACACTGAAATCCTTTCACTGAAACTTCACACAGAAACACTGAACTGTAGGTATTATAGGGAGGCTTTTTAGGGCTGAGCTGCCTGTGAGAAAAACTCCCTGTTACCCACTGTCTTCATGTTTAATTGTCCATTTTTTTGCATTACAAAGAAGAAAAGCTGAATAGCAGATAGCGAAAGAATTCTTGAAATTTGTCCTCTGTATCTGACCCACCTATCTGGGAGCAATGGTTGGCTACAGTGCAGGGCCTAGGATCCAACTGCAGTGCAGATACTAGTAGAGAAATGGTACAGCATAATATTTTACCTAACATGCATGTATCTAGCATGGAAGGAATGGAGAGCATCAGCAAGAAACCCATGCAAATTTTGAAGAACACAACACAGTAAGGTCTCTGAAAACAGGATCTTCTTGCTATGAGTCAACATTACTAACTAACCACTGAGTCACCAAAGCACTGAAGCCGCCTTGCAGTCAGTAGACTGAAAAACATTTTAAAATTAGATCCATAAATTCTCTTATAAACTTTGTTTTGCTTCTAAAATTTATTAGACAGCAAGCTTCAGACTGTTTTCTTTGTCTACTTTTGCCACAAGGCGCTTAGAAAACAATTTGGTTTTTATCTCACCAGTCTGGAATTTCTTTCTTCGTTTTCACTGGATTCATTAGTGTTAATAAGCTCCACACTTCTTTCATTCTTTTTTCTCGTTTCTAATTTGCTGCCGTCAGCAAAGCCCACAACACACATACGATGAGTTAAAGAAGATGCAAATCAGCCAGCACATAAAATACTGACTTCATCAACACACTAAATTAAAGTTATTTTGCACAGTTGAAATGTCAAAGAGATAAAGAATAATAACAGTTGCCCTAGCGTAGCACAGAATGATGAAAAAATCCTTTCACAATCAGATGACATTCAAATGTTGTTCCTCCACAAAAGCAAACATGACCAGCTGGAATTAAACATATTAGCAGCAAACACCAACACATTAGCATCAAACTCCAACAAATAACATCATGCAAATCCCGGCCAAATAAGACCACTCTGCTCAACTACAACCTTCGGAAGCATGCCATCTGACTCGCCCTGTGCTCGTCATAAAATATCAAACCGTTTCTCACGCTCACTCACCACACATGCGTGCATATGCCTGCACACAGTCTGACTCCAGTTACGGTTAACCCAGAGGGATGCTTTAGCCCGTGTATGCGTCCCTCCACTTGCACGTGCAGTATGCAAGTCAGAGCGTTCGCCTGTGTTAGTGAATGATCCTCAGCAGCACACACTGTGGACTGAGAGCAGAGCCAACCTGGTGTGACATCTGTGAAAGCCGTGAGATAATCTACATGACACTGCCACTGATCGGACTGGAGATATTGATTTAAAAAGCAGGCAGTTCTAAAATTAGATTCCTATGCATTCTGATTGGGCTAGGGGCATGCACCTCTGTGGTAATATGAGCCTATGGACAGAGCTGTGTGCAGTGATCAAAGCTTTGATGATGGAAACTCCTACAACTCCAGAAGTCCTGACTGAAGTCGGCCTAACAGCGGTGGGGCCCTCCAGCTTGACCCCCTGTTCCCTTCCTCCCTCCATCCTCTCTCCCTGTGATAACAGAGACATTCCTGAGCTCACTCTCTGCCTCACCGCAGGCCTCTCCCTTAATTCCAGTGGAGTGTGTGGAATGTTGGACTGGAGAGCCGAGCAGCCAAGCGGCCAAAGGCGAACAGACGAGAGGAAATGAACAACATTAATAAACTCAGGTCTGTTATGGCTCCTGGTGCTAGAAGCACCTGGGTGCCCACAGCAGGATGGACCAGCACATATGTATGCACACAGGCACCCTCAGCAGGAGCACAAAGCAGGGAGAACATCTGCCATACAATGTGCAAATCTAGAGCAAGCCAATCCATATGTAGCTGCGTAGTTGGATTAACTATGTAAGTGAATCAGAGAGCTGGATTACAGGAAATGATGGGATCTCTTAAGCATGCAGATCAGACAGATCAGATCAACGTACTGCTTAGGATCTAAGCAATAAAAAATGTCGAAGAACCAGCAAGACAGAGAATAATGAAAACATTTTACTTGAGGAATTTCTTTTTCTATAATACAACTTTTTTCTCATGTACAGCACTGTCCTAAAGTTGAAATCTCTACTTTGAATCTAAGACCTCTCTGATCTGTAGCCTGAGCCACTCAAACAGAAAATCAGCAAAATGAGCGGATTCCAGAAAGTCAGAGGCTGGTCTATTAAAGTCTGGCCAACTTCACTTGGACTATTAAAAGGTGAGTGCGTGCATATGAGAGAGCGAGACAGACAGACAGAGACAGAGACAGAGCAGAGAGAAAAATAAAGCTGCTACTGACCAGGTGAGCAGAGCACATGGGTGAATAAAATGAGTAGATAAACCAAGTGAACATCAAAGGGGGCAAAAAGACATTTGGCAAATGTTATAATTTTTTTAAAAAAAAAGAGGGAACACTCTGTTCTGGGTGTTATAGTCAGAAGCAGAGTGATGGGCTGGAAAAAAAAGATGAAGGGCAAAACCTATCAGAAAGAGTGATATACAGCACTGCAGCGGACTGCTACTCATGGCATAAATCTCCACCACTCCTCCATGCTTCTGGAAATCAATTCTCTCCATTGGTTGCTGTTTTATTTATGGGTCACCATTAGGGATAAACCATCAGCAGCTATGATGACTGAGTTGCTGTTACAGAGAGGTGGAGCTTGGTGGGGCAGCAGGGGTGTCACCAATACATCCAGATGCCTCCCCTGAGAATCAAATGAGCAACAACATTTGAGGCTGTAAGCTTGAACTGTAACCATTGCAACCATGCGGGGCATAAATCATCAACCTGGGACAGTTTCTGGATCAAAAATCCTCACAGCTTGTTCATGTTATTTTCACTTTTATCTCCAAGTTTATGGATTCAGTACAGAGGGAGTGAAAAGCAGGTGATTCTTCCCCCCTTCCAACCAGCTTTGCTCCTGACAAAGCCAATGACTATCAGTGTGTGTTTGTATGTGTGTCCATGTACAAGAATGTGTGTCGGGCTGCCACTCTGTCTGACAAGAATGCAACTCTTCACGCAGAAAAGACACGATCTAAAGCGACAACGTCACACAGTTGTGACGGTCACTGTGCCTGCACCAAACAGAGGGGTTTGTCGTACTGTGACCTTTGCTAGCGCCCGGGCAACATATCTCCCTCTCCACCCAGTTTGTCTCCCATCATACCATCTCTACCTGTTATTCCTCCCCACCTGCCTGGCTTCTCGACAGCCTGTCAGTCTGCCAGCCTCCTTCAGGACTAAGGAGGGTAGCCAGTTTTATGAAAAGAAAACAAGCTGGAGAAATAACAAGGGATGCGAGGATATGAAGACACTTAATCTACTGGCAAACGTCACAGAGGCTCTGAGGGAGCTTCTACGGAAAGAAATTCAGAAATATATACTGTCTAAGGGCGTCTCTTTGAACCTGTGTTAACAATGCTCTTTGGTGTAAGATTCAGAAAAAAAGCACAAAATACCACATCTATTCTTTGCAGCCCAACTGAACTTCTGGGTTAATACAGCTGGCACCAGGCAGACGGCATTCAGTGTTCAAAAGAGGCAACAGAAAGTTAGAAAAGGCTATGGCAGGCTCCGAGAAAAGGCGCTGACCCATGGATGATAAAATCCCTATCACCTGACTGATCAGTCATCCCTCACTGCTCTCCTCTCTGCCCCCTCTCTCATTTTTAATGAAATATCTCCAGCTAAGTCTTGACACTGCCTCATAAATATGAGAAGACTCGCAGGGGAGTTCATATCTCCCTTTTTAGTTTCATCAACAAGAACAAGAACAAAACAGCAGAACATTTTGTACATGTTGTCTACTTCAGCGGCACATAGACAACACTTTTATTTCAATGCTGATACTTAACTCTGATAACAGCATTCACAATTAAATGGACAACAGCTGTTTATATTGATGATAAAACTCACTTTCCAATTCTTCCCTAACAACCAGTAGATAAAATATGATGTGAAATTTATTTTATTAGTAATATGCCAATGACACTAAAGTGTAGCTTCTGTGCTCATCTCTCTTCCCCCATTGCTTTCGTTTTCACTCTCTCTTTCTCTGACGCTACACAGATCTGCCACTCTACTTGGCAGCGAGATCCCCAGTGGGCCTTTCTGGAATGTCGATTTCAGTTAATTAAATTTTCTGGCATCTGCTTTGCCCATGAAGTCACAGAGGGAGCCACAACAGTACAGGCATCTGCAGAAGATCTGTGACAAGTTTTACTAGATGGTGTAATATACACATTGAGCCAAATTGAAATTAATGTGGTTGTTTTCCTAAAATTAAGACACTGTAGAAATTTACAAAACAGACTACCCCTTTCAGTGTTTAAATGGCATTTAAAAGGAAGATATCCTCCTATTTTTGGCTCATAATTTATGAAAGAAGATGACTTATTTTTGGACTCTTCCTTGCCATCCAATATGTATCACTACATAAACAGATAAATACAAAATAACATAACATATGAAATATTTCCTCTTAAAAATATGCCACCCTCTCCCATTCAGACAGTTAAAATGGAGACCAGTGTTGAGGAGGTCAGTGGTTCGCTCAGTGGCAGAGCTAAGATGGTCCGTGGAGAAACTCTGCCCTCTGCAGGATTACAGCTCTCACTGACCTGTTTTTCACACAGTTTGATTGGAGAAGCGCTTTGGTTGCCTTTTAATTCTTTTGGTGTAGCAGAAGCACTATTAGTGGTCACACAGGTGTACTGCACAGCAATGCTCAGGTGAGAGAGTAACTATTTTTGTTGGAGCCTGCTGTATGCATGGTGGTTATGGAAACATGTGGCAGGAATGGTGTTTTCCAGGGTTAGACTCATGACATGAACGTGATCGCAAGACTATCAAGACACTAAAAAGTTACTTTAGTAGTATTATTTCTATGTTTTAACTAACCAAAATAAAAACATAACAATATAAAGTCATGATTCGAGCTGTTTTATGCCTGTTTTAACCCATGTGTCATAAATCTGCAGCTAATTCTTAGCTAGATGTGCCCTTTCACCCCAAAGGCCACAGAGGTCAGCTTGTGTCCCTGCGCTGTGGAAGTCAATCAGCAAAGAATGCTGATTCATGTTCCTCAAAGAAAACACACACACATACACACACAAACAACGCAACCACACACAGAGAGTCGTGATTCTCTGTGTGATTCCATCACTTCAGAGGACATTACATTGACTTAGCATTTCCTGCAGTGGTACTCTAACCCTAATACGACAATCACCATTAATCACTACTTGCCCAATCTTAAACAAAGTCTTCACCCTAAAATCTTGTTTTTAACACAAAAATGAAGTTTACTACCCACAATCTCACTGTGTAAACAGATTTATGTCCCCACAACATGACTATTACAGGTACTCACACTGTCCTGCCCGCAAGTCTATTCATATAAATACTGAGGTAACAGTAGTCAAATAGTTATCAGTAGAAACTAAGGCTATTTTGACCAAGATCTTTGGAGCAAAAGTGTGGATCATTTGTTGATCATTCAACAAAGAGCAGCAAAAGTGAATGAGGCTTCACTCTCTGTACTATTGTTACTGCCTCACCTAAAGTATGGACAGTTATGTAACCCTACGAAAGGTCATGCCTGAGGACAAACTTCTTAGTTAAGGACAAAACTGCAACAAATACTCAACAGTGCCACAATCAGACCTGAGATTAGTTTTAAAGTTGAGTACAGATGAACAGCTACAATCATTCATGAGAGTGTATGGGTATAGGTTTCATAAACATCGAATATTTGCACCAAAATAGCTGGTCAGTTTGTGAAAACAAGCCCTTTCCCCATTACTCAGCAGCAGCACAGGCCATCTCTGCCTTGTTTAATGGACTTTGGCGGAGGGGCCATCAGAACTGTGAGCAGAGTACATCCCTCAGCAGGTAGCATCCTGAAATAGCAACCTTGATCCTAATGGTGCACAGCACAGCCCCTGGCTTCTGACGAATCCATCCTGAGAGCCCCCCTGTCCCCGAGCAAGCAGTCCTCCTGAGGCACGCACATACAAAGACAGACACAGACACAGACACACACATGCAATGACAGGCAAGAAGACACACACACATCTCAATGCATCCGTCGGCACTGATTAACCCATTTATTCCCCCTTGTTTTTTTCCTTTTCTTCGTTTATTTTAATCCCTCGATTTACTCCTCTCTGCAGACGGAAAGCCAGATTGCAGGTTGGCACCGTGACTCTCCCAGAGGCATCTCACTTGACAAAGTTTCACATTTCTGGTGGCCGATTTAGTTGAGAGGGAAAATAAAAGTCAAACGTGAAATGAGAGCCCCTGGAGGTGCATGCGTGGTGGAAAAGGTTAGAGACAGAGAGATCTTTCTGTACACCTGCAGCACTGGGGAGACTGACATTGCTGAAAGAGCACATCATACACAGGAAAGTACAGGGACTGAGGAGACGCTTTAATCTGTACATCCAATGATATGTAAAAGACATCAGATAAATAGGAGGTGCATTTTATTTTGCCTATAAACTCATATTTCTAGATTTCTAATCTGACCGAGATGACTTTGAACAAAAGATTTCATCAGCATATTGCTCAGTAACATAAAGTTGTAAAACACAGAAAATAACTCCAACAATTTGGGTCTTTCATACATTTGAATTTTAACACATTATACTTTATAGAGAGCCTTTTTACAGTTTATTTTTTTATACTCCTCTTTTTCCCTGTTCTTTACCCATACAAAAAAAAATATTGTTTTAGCGAGTCTAAGTTGGACGTAGTTGTTTGAGAATCTCTATTTGCAAGGTATGCAACATGCAACCGGTTTGTGCAAGAGTCAAATTAAGTCAAAGCTATCAGTGGAGAATAGATTATATCCTCTTTCTAACAAGAAACTTAGCTATGACCATATGGGTTGTTTTGTTTTTTTAAATACTGGCCAAATTGTGGGTGTTAACTCAGGATAAAACTCTTATATCTTACATCAAACACTAAATCAGAGTTTTTCTGCCTGAGAATGTGCCATCAGAATAAGCACGACTTGTCTATGTAATGGTATTTCTGACTGTTTGATAAGCAATAATGAATATTATGCTTGAGTAAATGAAACCCAATTTGCAAAACACTTACATTCACAGTTATTACCATTTTGGTGCTGGTGATTTTCCTTAGGATCTGAATAAAATCTCCTTCCTCTACACAGGAAAAACCTTGCTAAAGTAGAATCAGAAATGCTGCTTTAAGAGACGCTGAAGATAAAAACTTATAAATCTGGCCCTTAAAATGCTTCAGTATATTGTGGGTAGTAATGACCAACCTAACATGAGTTCGAGCTTCTACAAATATTCCATTGCATTTAAACATCTTTTCATGATTAACACCTTAAAGAAGACAAGTCATGCAGAAAATGTGATACTTTAAACATCTACTAATTATGATCAATACAGAAACACCTAGTGTGACCTATCTTGTGTTGCCTACTGTAGTCTCACCGAATTTACCCTTAACCAGGACAATTGGACCAGCTCTCCGTTTCTAGGGTTATGTTCTCACTGCCTACAGATCCAGCCTGATAGGTTCAGCAGAACAGCTTAAGCTGGTATCGAAGAAACTCGCCCAGCTCTCACTGTCTCCATCCAGACGCCTACCCCTCTTACTCTGACAGAAGACTCCACTAGGCAGCCTAAATAGTCCAGCCTTCTTATCAGTCACGCCTGTTTTGTGGAGATCTCCTGAAGGATGTGAAGAACTCATTACAAAGTCTATGAACCCAGCAGGATCTCTCCAGAAAATAGGGGAAGAGAACGTCCAGACCCCAATTCAGTCTTTGCAAAAATTCTTTAAATGTCTTTTGGGTTTGTTGCAGAAAAATAGGAAAAGTGTCAAAAAATGTAACACGATGGTAAATTGTCAAAAGGTCACAGAAAGACATGAGCACTGCTGGAGTCTGTGGCTCTGCTAGCTGTTAGCTCTTCTGTTAGCTCTTGCTGGGTGATGGAAAAAAATCCACTGTCTTATTTCTGAGTCTATTTGCAGACCAATTCTAGATCGTTCTAATTAGTGAGAAATAGCCTCACTGTCCATTGACTATATCAGACGGGAACCTTCTCCCGACTGTGTCCACGAACATCTCCACTTCAACTCCAACTCCAGCTCCACTACAACTCCGTTTAATTTGTGTCTGTGTCTCATTTTTATACTTTCCTATATTCTTCAGAGACACATGCACATTTTTCTCCTCCCACAACACACTTTCTTAACTTTAGCTCATTGTCTCAGTTAGCTCAGTAGCATAATTCATACTTTCTAAAACTTGACACATTGTCTCATCTTAAGAAATCTGGTCCAGTCTGGGTTTTCCTAACTTCCTCTTTCTGGTTGCTACACAGTAAGAGGACTGGACTTCCTCTTTTTCTGTCAGCTGCTCAGAGAAACATATTAGAATTACTTCAAATCTCATTTATATTATATATTTAGAATCATCACACCATCTGAATTAACTGAGACAACTTTCCAATCATTTGATCATTAAAAGTTATAGGGGGGGGGCCTAATAGCCTAATGGTTATGTCACGTGACCCAAGTGCAGAGGCGTAGCGGCAGTCCCGGGTTCGACTCCAACCTCGGGCGTTTACCGCATGTCCTTCCCTACTCTCTCTCGTTTCCGATTCTATCCACTGTCCTATCTAATAAAGGCACAAAAGGCCAAAAATAAATCTTTAAAAAAAAAAAAAGTTATTATAAACTTAAGGACACACACTTGAGCACAGACATTTTACTCCATGTCCTGTTTCTAAACTATCACACAGCTAAGTTCCTCTTTTCAACCTGCAGAATTCTGGTTACAAAGAATCATTTTTAATCTTCCCAATAATTATAAACTGTTTAGAATCATTACTTAACATAAGAATAATTTCAAATCATCATTAAGCCTTAGCGCAATCAGATCATTTTTATTTACTTAGCCTGTGTAAATGGCTGCTCTGGGATCTCAAACCTTGACACCACTTGACACTACCAGGGCTTTCTTCTACATTTTCACATTTCTACTGTACAATTGTGATGCATTGTCTGTATTATTTTATGTATACATTTTATCAGTAAATGAAGTCTTGGGTGATAACAGTTTGATTTCTATAATAGGAGTGGCATGAGGGTAATGTTGCTTTTAATTGTAATGATGCTTGCAGTGTGCCCATAATGAGTCTCCTGCTTTCTTTGCATCCTTTTTCTCTGCTAACATGGTTGTTGAACTCAGTGACTTGTAGTCTACTATGTGATCAGTCACATCACATTTATGATATTTTACAAATACAGTATTTTAAGGGCTCAGTAACATTTGGTTAATATTCTTTGTTACGTATCAGTCATCCTTGATGCAATAATAGCTATTGTCTATCAAGGAAGCATCGATGGAGGAGAAGAAAACATGCTCTCCGTTAGAGCTACAACAAACAGCACTGGAATAAAAACAAAATTAACATAGCTGCACACTACAGCCTGTTTTGTGCCCTCTCAACATAAAAAAGACTGGCCATTTACATTATGTTAACCTATGTGCATTATCACCCTAACCTCCCACACCCAGGGCAAAGTAATTGTGTTGCCATGGAAACAGCAGAGGGGGCCTAAATTCTGAGCTGCTGAGAATCCATCCCATCTCGTTAGACGAGGCTGCTGCTGCAACCACGTGGTACAAGATGAATGTTGAAGTCATAAATTAACCCAATCTTCTCTTTTCATAATCCAACCCATCTTATGCAGGAGCCATCGACTGTATGTTCACAGCTGACACAACAAGGAACCCATCACAGTGCACAAACCACAGGCAAAAAAAAAAAAAAAAATACAAGACAAAATAAAAGATACAGTTAGAGAAAGTGAGGACTTATACAGCCACTTAGCTTAATTTAACTTAAAACTACAAAGTGTTTGTAACTGCTTTGAAGAGTGATACATTATTCAGAGCAAAACATTTTAGCACTGAGACCAGAAATGGAGCTCGAATAGCACAGGGACCCAAACAGGGATGGATGTGAAAGCGAAGCTAAAATTACATCAAAACACCAGAGCAACTGAAGGTCACTGAGGAAACACAGTCACTGAGGCTGAAAATGACTATTACACATCTAATAAGAGAATTACATGTTACTTTGACTAAATTAAAGCTTATCTGGCACAAGCACCTTGAGTAGTGAGCTTGACAGAAGCATCTGACAGGAGAACAACACAGGGCTACAGTTATGTACCATAGTGAGGGCTGTATGCTCGGCTGCTCTGATCTGATCAATAAAATTAATTCCACTGCTCAATTAAGTAAACATTACAGGACAAGTGCAGTGCTTACAGTGATTTATTTAATATTGACAGTTACCTGTATGGTGGTGAGCAGAGATTTGTATTAATAAAGTGTAAACAAACACGTAAACAACAAGCACGAAGGAGAGAACAATAGATCATCTTTAACCAGCTGTAGCACATCAAATCAATACTAAAAGGCAGGGAAGGGGCGGAGCAGAGCTTGTTGTCATGTGACCAAAACAATGCCAATACTGCTACTCTTCAATAAATCTTCCCATCCCTCTCATCTCTTTTAATTTTCTCTCCTTCCAACAAGTCTTCTTCTCATCATCCAATCTGCTTGTGCCCTCCAGTAATTCCTTCATGCCTCCTCTGTGCCCTTCTCCATCTTCTTCTGTCCCCATTTGAGAAACGCTGACCTGCAGACTCCCTAATGCGACCAATCAATATCACACAGAGGACAGCAAACTGCCGGACATACTAATATGAAGAAACACTTCCTGCAATGTATGCAGGCAGGCATCCCTTTGGCCACTTCTCCAAAGATCTCACACACCCAGCATGCACGTACACACCCTACAAACCCAGAGTGATTTATCAATTTAATTTAATGTGAAAAATTCCATATGACCCTGTGTTAAATAAGGCCTTCTCACTTTCAGGCAGCTCCTGTGGATGTCATAGATCATCGCTTCATCTATCTATAGAACCAACATTGATCCTGCCTGCCCTTCCTGCCTGACATTATAGATGCATAGTGCCACGGGATGAGCTAACATGAGGGGCAGGGAGCATGTCATTATGCAGAAGCTTCATGTCTTTAAAAAGCTAATGAATCACTGCGATCAAAATGAAAGCCATAGGGAACCTGAAAGCTACAGTTTATGGATTTGCTGCTGGTTAATAGCAAATACAATTAATGAGAGGTTTTACTGACTGTCCAGCATGGCAAGCCAGATCACCTGTTTAAGAAAAGCAGCACTTTCACAAAACACTCCCATTAAGTATCAAAAGTAAAAGTCCTAACTGTATAGTAGAATAGCCTCTGGTAGTTTTACACTAAGATATGGATTTTTCTTACAGATACATTAATGCCTGTGCAGCAGTTTAATGCTGAGTGAAAAGTCAATAATTACGGCTATTAGATAAAAGTACATATTCTATGGATATGTAGTGGAGTGGGGATATAAATCAATATCAAAATAGAAATAGGAAAGAAAGGCAGTTAGAAACTGCACTTAAGCACTGTAGTTTTTCTTTGCACAACAAAGCAAAGCAGCAGAACCATAACAAAAAAGGTCAACTGGAAAACACTAGAGACTTTTATATGCACTATAAGCCAATACAAAAGTCACAGATTCACAAAAATAAGCAAACAAGCAATCATATATATGATAAAACAAACAAAGTAAACAACAGATATATAAAATAATAAGGGTTTATGTGCCTTGGCGTATATAAGACTATGTGCATATATCATGTACACTCAGGTATGCAAGTGCATGTGCATACAAACTAAAGCACACTTGTGCATATTTACCTCTTATAAAAGAAAAATGAAGCTCAATGATTGTCAGAAATGATCAGTTGGTGTAGTTATATTTGGTTTATCAGATAGGTTTGTATTTAAAATTTCTAAGAGAAGTGGACTTAGGTGCAACTGGAGTCTAACTGTTCTACAGCTGAGTACATTAATATAAAAGTTTAACCTTAAGTAAACACCCTTAGCTACTTTCCACCACTAGTGGCAATAGTAATAGTTGTAGTCTTGGTTGAAAAAACAAGAAATCACAAATTACATATGTTGTTATGCTGCAAACCCCAACCCAGTAAAGTAACATTACAAAATTACACACGATAATGAATCATTTTAATGTTTATTATTATTCACAACGGTATTGTTACTTTTATCAAATGTAGTTTTTTCATGTGATTTATTCTGCTGAGAAAATGATGACGATTTTAAACATAATCAATTTGAATTTATACAACCCTCCCCTCATCCATCACACACACTTTGTTGTTTATTTCTTTCTTCTATTAAACACTTGAACTGACACCACTATGAAAACAATACTGAAAAGACACAAAGCATAATATACAACATCCCTGCCTCTGGATTTATGTGCCGCTGTCAATACTAAATACACAAGTGCTGCCCCTAGAGGCAGGTAAAGACAGAGCAAAGCTCTGGTCTGGGTCACATGTTGCCCACTGATTTCAAGTGCAAATTTCTCTCTATTGCATCATATATCTACAGACACTATATCCAAAGCCTCATCATGTGTGTTTGTGTGCAGAACAATAACAACACCTTAGAGCCAAGACACCTGCTTTAAAAGTTTGGCCTTACTACACAGTGCACAAGCATATTAATACTCTAAAGAGGTAATGTGACTCAAGCAAGATTAAATATGGAAACACATTTGTTCTTCCAGCATCAGTGATATCTGTTCAATCTTAACATTTGCTTTTTATATATTTAAAAGTAGTTTCCAAGGTAGTTGTTGGGCCAATTTATCTTACAAAATTCATCAGTTTTTGGATGATATCTGTTGTTAAACTGATGATTATGATGATCCAAGGAGCCTAGTGCTACTGTGGATTTAATCATTTGTTCAGAAAAAAAACACCGTTACTATTTTAATACTATATCCAATCCAGACACACATGCGAAGGTACAGGCACAGCACAGGCACACATACGAAACCAGAGAGGTTGCAGACAATTTTCAGTGGCCTGTTTCCACTCAGGTAAGATAAACGTCTTGTATGTGGAATGCAATTTTGTGCCGTTGTGCCTTGAGAACAAGGGACGAAGAGAATGAGTTATAAGGTGTCTGTGGAGGGCTCCTGTCTATCCAGGGAAAATATATTCATCTAATCGGAACATCTTGCACCCCGCTGTCAAACCATTCTCTCATCCCTCATACGGCCCATCCATGTCATAACCTCCACTCCTCCCCGCACATTTATCACTCTGTTTTGTAATCTCTCTTTTCCACTCTCTCTGTCAGCTGGTGTTTGAGGGTTTGCCATTTCTGGTGGGCAGCCATCAGCGCAACAGATAACTGGAAACTACCTGACCACCAAGTGCATGATGAAGTACTGCATACTCAGCGTCCACAGGCAGCATTCCTCCTCAAAATGCCTGGAAGCTCAGCACAGCAGGTGCAGAACAGACCTCTTCCTTTTGGAATTTATTAAGACCATTTCATGAATAGAAATGATTTAAATAGACATCATTCTTCTAAATGTAACATTTTGCTCCAAAAACTTGAGGTACAACCCCAGTTTGGGTGCTGGCTACTTACCATTATGCTGGATTTTTCTCCTTTTTTCAATCATCACAAAGTTCCTACACCTGCTTACATTACCATGAATAAGGAGTATCACCACACACTGGATTTCAGCTGACATTTACTGGCAGAAATCTCAGTGCTTATGCAACCTGTTAAATAATATAGATATTACAGAGATTAAGTGCTATTGTGTTAAAAAGCTATCTATTGTAAATTCTGTCATTAACCCCTTAACACTCACTGGCCTCTATGTAAGCCAAGTGAAAATTCTGCTGATTTACTGTGAATGGTACTGGCCCACTCTAAATCAGATTTGGCAAACTATAAATCCTTTAAAATCATAAAGACACAAAGACCACAGCAACAATAATTCTATACTTAATATTGCACTTTTTAATTGTGCACAGATAGCAAAGCAATAGTTTCTTCCCTTTTTTGCCATCTACAGGAACAGATTTTTGCTGAATCACTGTGTGCCGGCCATTATTTTTATTATTCGTTGTTTGAAGTCCACAACAAACTAAATGCTTCCAAGTAAAAGGGGGGTGAATGTTACAGCACTGCACAGCACTAACATGAGACGTGAGCCAAATTAGCATGGGAGATGTGTGATCTGTTTATAGGACCTGACTAAGCCTAGAAATTCTGGCACAGAGTCAGACTCAGACTTTTAGTTTGCGATAACAACAATGCCTGAAGAGTAAACCAACAAACTGGGCTCACCAGGAAAACAATAGCAATAGCTATATAAAGGACCTCTGTTTACATTTCCTGAAAAGTGAACTCTAGAGTTTGTGAGAGCAAAGACTTTACTCTGTCATGTGTTCTTTCAACACTGAAACAATTCACATCCAAAATGGAGAAGTGTACAATTTACACCACTTCATCATGATATGTTAACAATTGGAATATTATTAAACTGGAGCTCCAACATGGAAACAGCTCGGTCAATACAGCCTGATTTAAAGCTACACAGATATGAAGCTGCAGAGAGTCGAGGACCCCTTCACACACTTTTTCCATTGGGAGGGAAAAAGGGGAATTAGGGTAATATTAATAAAGTAGATTGTGATCACAGATAAGCAACAGTCTTTACCTGCCGCAGTCCAAACACACACCTCTTACTATGGCTGCTTGCTACCTACAAGCTAACAGTCAAGAGTGGGTTTATGTGATAGGTGGGTTAGCTTATCAACCCAAATCATGTTTGATTACATAAATGTATGCATCAGCCCCGAGGTTTAAGATAATTAACTATAACTGCTGTGTTTTTACATGTTACGTAAATGATTTATTAACACAGAGACACAGGATTAAAATTTAAAATACATTTTTCATTTTACGGTATCTTAAACAAATTAGTTTAAGCTGTCTGAGCTTAGCAAAAACCTTGAACACAAAGGTGACAGACTAGAAAACGAGTGTCTGGAAAAAGGAGGTACTGGAAAAACAATAATAGTACCTATTTTTCTCACTTTTATTCAAAGTAACTCTCATGTGAAACCTTTTTGTATATTCTTGTTGTCTTATTTGGATGGACTAAGGGATAATAAAAGTCACAGTGTAGCCAGAGCCCTGCCATCAGACAGCGTGGTGCCACACGGATCTTAACAAAACACTGTGTACTTTCACCTCAAGGTCTCTGCATATCAGGTCACACTGCACACAGAAACACACATGCCTACACACATCTATCTAACCAATGCCAGCGCTTTAAGGAATCAATCCCTTCCTCCACAGTGAAGTGCACATTGGCAGCTCATTTGCATCAGAAGACAAATAAAAGAGCTAGTGGTCTGTATTGAATAAATAATAGCTAAATTCCCAGATGAGTTCACCCAGTTTAACCACAGACTTTCAGATTCTCTTCTCTATAGCTTTCACGGTGCTGTTTTATCATCACACAAAAATAGCTGCAAGTGAAAGAAAGAAAACACTGCATTATGAAGTAGATCATTTCTTCCATCTATTATTCATGCTTCAGAGTTACACTCATGGACATCTTATGGTGGTCCACAGCCGGGCCAGAGAATGGAAGCTAATGTATCTTGTGTAACATGCTCTGAAAAGCCAATACTGATGCACAGAATAAAAAGTCAGTGAGATGAAATAGATACTGAGGCTTTTTTTAGTCTGCATCCACCATACTCTTGATGTAAACACGGAGGTGAAATTGAGAACGCATGCCGGAGAGTCATATATAAGCTTAGACCGCAGCTAAAAATTGCATAGAGTAAAACATGCATACTCACTGTTGTTATTTACAGTATCATTATAGTTGGAAGAGAGAAAAGCTGAAAAGACTGAGAGAAGAGAAGTTCACTTTAATTCACAGGTTCTCTTGAGGCTGCTTTTGAAGACTATCTTTGCTGATGGATGGTCTTTAAAGACAAAACTGTGAAGCATCACTTTCACTCTGACTCACTGTACGACTCTGGTTTTCCTACAGTGATGCCTGAAATACTTTCTGCAGTAGTCACATCAGTGTATGTTACGAATTCAACGTTTGTTGACAGGTTAGAAAATGTAGGGTTTGTACCAGAACAAATAACAGCTAAAGAGATCGTGACATACACTTGCTTGACTGGTTAATTTTAAAATAACAAATTCCACAACAAAACAATTACTTATATTTATGTCGGTAGCGGAATTTTGAAGATCAAAACAGCAGTAATTTTATTTATAGCTAATATAATCACCAAGGTCTTGTTGTAGAAAATGTAGTTGTTCACTGTTGATTCCACGGCTCATAATGACCACTGTTGTTCTCTTGGCTGTTGTATGGTTAATGGACAAGGCATTTCAATTAATTATTAGTGAAAAAAGCACAGGCACAGAGCACAGCTACTAATGACCTAATGATGACCCTGAAACTGAACCCATTTTTTAAATTTCAATATCACAGCTATTTTTTTCCTATTGTCACACAAAACGTTCTATATCTATATCTGCACAGCAGTGTTGAAGCTATTCAGAAAAAAACAGTTAAAAACATGGTTGTGCATTTCCACTTTGAAATTGCAGTGCATGGAGAAAAGTCTCAAAAACATGGATACAGGGTTTCTTGGGTAACAAACCTAAGGAACCAAGCCTGTCAGCATGCAGAGTCAGGCTTTCTTTAGTATTATTTTTCTCCAGAATCGATCTGTGGTTAGAACATGTATGGCTTAATTAGTCCAACCTTACTACTTGCTATTGTGTAGTGCAGAGTAGTTTTACATTGTTTGAACAGAGTTGTAAGGGAACTGGTGTGCTTGGGCTGCAAAGAGTTGTGTAAGGGCGGGTTGTAGAGAGAGGCTGGAGCTCATTAATATTTAAATATGATCATAATATTTATAGGTGATTTTTGTTTTAATTACAACCACATAGTTGACCAGGTATAGTAATGCTAATGATAGCTCTGCACTACAAGCGCTTTAGCTAACATTAGCATCAGCAATTTGAAGGTGACATGTAAGTTAAAAATAATGTAAAATATTTCAATGTGCATAGAAGTTTAACTATTATATTCTTAATGTACCTACAAATAAGCCATCTGTTTACTTCCTTTCTTGTCCCTCTATGGTCAATGATTTAACCCCTTAAAAACTCATCTCTGTGTATCAAAGTTACATATTTAGAAGTTTTGGCCATGAAAATAATTGCTTCCAGCCCTAAAATAGCTTAAACGTGCCACTGTAATCAATACTGTGAGCTAAACTGGGTAAAGCTGAATTACTCCAACAAAATACTTTGAAAAAGAAGCATGTTACAACCTCATTAACAAGCAACAACATTATGTAACCTCATTCTAAACTGTCTAAGTTAATTTTTGTAAACAAATATCTTGTTAAAACCTCCTGGAACCTTCACTAAAATTGTCAGCATTTCTCTATAATGTCAAATATTCATGATTAAACAGGCAAAATTTTCCATAAGTTTGGTGAAGTTGTGTGTTTTTGTTTGAGGTAAATACTCAAAAACTCCCTCCCTCTTCAGGACTGTGCGGGTGTGGTTTGATCAGATTTGATAGACAGTGTTAAAAACATAAATAAAAAAACAATTCTGTCAATATATTTTGATTCGCAAAACAAAAAAATAGGTGACAGCATCTCTTTTTCCACCAAGCCCTGCCTGCTTATAACAGTCAGAACAGTACAGTCAGAAATATTTGATGTGAAATAACCCAAAATGCTCATGTAGGAGATTGTTACTTAAAGAAACGAGCTGATTGACTAAATATATCCAAGGGGAATTAATTGCCAATCAGTACATCAACCTACAGGTCTCTCATTCATTTGTAGAATTAAAATCTCAAAATGTTAATAAAAGACAACAATTGCATATTTCCCATGAATCTTTCAGACCCATTTTATCTCCCAGCAACAGTGCTGCTATAATTGGACAATGCATTTTCCACTCTGACCCAAGGAATGCCACAAGCGCTACAAGCCTTAGTTTTTGTAGATGACATAACAGCAAAGTCACATCTAACTTTCATTCACCATCTGCCTCTATGGTTCGAGTACAACCACCTCTGCTCTTACTTCAATCATGTCTGCAAGGTAAGAAAAAAAAAAACTCTGATTTAGGCCAGGCGGCTCACTGCCAAGTACTATGCATCAGAGCACTCAAGACTGTTTAAAAAATCTGTGAGATATTTTCGCCTTTGTCACAAAATTAGAAACTGACAGGAAACTTCATGCCAGCAGTCAATCAAACTGACAAACCCAGTCAAACGCATGGGTAGGGGGTGTGTATGTATATGTGTGTTTGTGGCATCATTCAGGTTGTCGAGGCTGTGCTGTGTCATCTCTGAGCACGTCCCTGACTGTCACCCCCACCCTGCGACTTCCTCTGTCCACCTTCAACCCTCCTTCACATCAATAATGGAATAGCTCGCGTTAACAGCGAACGCTGCCTCTCTTAAACGTAATCTTAACGAGTCCTTCTGCTGCTCTGACAGCAGGCCAGCTGATGTTCAGGGGGAAGAACAATGACTCCTTCCACAAACACACCAGGCAACTCTCAATTAAGACCATCTAATATACTGAACACACACAACGAGCATGCAAACACTTGAACCATGCACACACACACTGCAGACTGTCAACATGGAGAGGAAGGACGGGGGCGGATGAGGAAACATCACACTGTGAACATTTATTAAAGAAGACATCTACAGAGGGTCAAGATATAAAGAAAGAGGTAGGGGAGAGAAAGAAAGACATTCAGTAGGGCTGGGCAGAGAGAAAGAGATTTATCTGTGTGTCCACTGTGGTCCCATACCACAAAAAAACAACCTTACCAAGCATGCATTAGTAGCAGGTTGGCATGCTTTTACATCATAAACCGTTGGTTGCTTTCCCAAATACCAAACTGCCCACATCACTCATAAACACACACATGCACGCACACACGCACAAGCACGCATGAGTTGACTAGTGGACAGAGTGGGCCAAACGCAGTTCTCAGCTCAATGGACAATCCCAGAGTTAGGAAGGGGTTTTGAGGTCCAAGCAGCTTACCCAATCATTTATCAGATTAATACTTTTCATGAGAATAAACCAGTCATAGAGAGAGACATATGAAATGTGTTAAACTGTGCTCATCTGAAAACCAAAGAAATATTGCATAACCAAAGGTCATCCTGTGTGTGTGTGTGTGTGTGTGTGTGTGTGTGTACATGTGTGTGCGTGCATTCGTATTAGTGCTGCAGCTTGTGTAAATGTTAAATCTGAATGAAACCATTAGGATGAATAAAAATGTGTTTGGGCTTCTTGGACATTTAGGCTCCACTGAAACCACACTAACTGTGATTTAATAAACGTAATCACAACTTATACTTAATGTAAGGCTGTGAAATGTCACTGCTGGAGGAATACAAAGAAAAGAAGAATGTTGTTTACAAGTTCTCTGCAGTTCCTGACTGCTATTATTTTCAATGAGTGGGTGTAATAAATAATCTTCCTTCAACATATTTCTGTTGCTTTTACAAGACAGAACAGGAGATCAAAATAAACCCCACAGCATCTAATTATTTAGTCATTTTTAACCATAAAATCATACATTTGCTATTTCCAGCTTTTCAATTTTTAAGATTGTCTTTGTCACTGTAAACAGAGTAGAATTAAAAGAGGTCACCTTGGGATGTGAACACATTTATCACTATGTTTAGATATTTTAGAGACAAAACAGTCTTTTGATTGAGGAAATACCCAGCAGAAGAATCTATCATGAAAATGATGAGTAGCTGCACCGTTAGTATTGTGAAATCAGTTCTTCTACTGTGTCTGTTCAGTTGGTATGAAGTTGTGACTGAGTCTTACATTGGAGTCAAGCAGATCGAGGCTGTCCAGGCTCTTGCTGCGGTGAATGCGGCCTTTGATGCGACGCAGAGAAGGTTTACCCTGGCTCATGGGCAGCGAGAGGGTGGAGGTGGCAGGCATTGCCATAGCACCAGCGCCACCAGTAGCACCTATAGGCCCATCTGAACAACCAGGAGCACCTGAGGGGGATGTCTCTCCATCTGGCGGGGTCACCCTGCAGCAGAAAGACAACAAAATGCATATTCACTGTAATTTAGACTAAAATTGTGAGGTCAGCAAGGCATAAGGGTACAGGATTCCTCAGTGAAGGTAACACTGAAACGTTTTGCCACAGCCACACTTTTCCTGTCTAATGTCTTGCACAGGCTCTTTAGTAAAATCCTGCAGGAAATCTAGTTATCTAATTCCATAGACAAGAAATCTCTTGCATCTGTGTTTGCTAAGTTTCTCTTCCCCTACTCAGTCCCTTACAGACATCACAATACTACAGAGAGCTGACAAAAATCAGGGCACTTAAAGCTGCATTAATAAGCATGAATAAAATATAAATTGGTCTGTTTTGATTCAGTCTTGCTGCTCATCTGTGTCATTTTTCAGCGTTGTGTGCTTTTTACCTAGCACCAAATGAGACACAGTGAGTTAGATGGCCAACATGGTGGAGCATTTAGCAGCTAAAGTGCAATTTATTTCCCTTAGGAGCTGGTGGAGACCGAAACAGAGTCAGCAAGGGCACAAACTACCTTTAAAGGAATGTTATTGTTGCTCTGTGTCTGCTGATTGTGTTTTCAAACAACAGTTTCTAACATGCTTGACAGATCAATTTTACAAGTTGAACAATATGTCAAAAGCCTTGCAATGGACTGGTAACCTGTCCAGTGTGTATCCTGCCTTCTGCCCAGTGTTAGCTGAGATAGAGTCCAACCACCTGTGACCCTCTACAAAATAAAGCAGTATAGATGGATGGATAGATGGAAAATATGTCAAAGTTGTACAACTACTTTCCCTAAAAAAAAAAACAATAATGCATGTTTATGCATACACAAATATACAGTGCCTCAAGTGAAATCACCTGTTACACTTCATTTTAACTTTCATGAGATATGGTTTGTAACCAGCTGCACAGTTTGTAGTTTCACAGTCATGACACAGCTGGCACAGTTCCCCCACTTTAATAGATAGTACAAGCATATCTAAGACTTCTGGGTATGTCTTAAAATCTTGAATGTTTCTGATGTCGCATAGCTTGTGGGCTCAACAACTTGACGTAACCACATCCATTAAATACCATACAGTTCACAATGAAGACAATTTCTCCCAAGAGTGAGCCACACTACCCACGGTGCTACCAGGCACAGCTGCATCTGAGGGAAAACACAAAGATGCCTGGAGGGTCAAAGTGACATAACTTTCCTCTTGCTGTCTTTACTTTTTAAAGGACATCCTCTCCTGTTGGCTGTAGCAAGTGTGAATAATTGGGCTGAATGTCAGCGGGTAGCCTGCAGATGGAGACTAGGTATGGAGCACGCACTTGTCTTCTATTATTAAGCCACAATGAAGCTGCTTTGCCTCTTACATGCATGGCTGAGAAGGGAGGGAAATTCCAAGGTAGTTTAAGGTGAATTCAAACCATTTTCAACCTCACGCCTTAAGAATAAAGTTTTTTCAAAGTTTCTTGAAAAGTAAGATGTTGTGAGCTTTGTAACCCTACATACATGTGGTTTGTACTTCCTAGAAATAAAAGTCAAAACCTGTCATACACTGTTTGCTGAGTATACATATACTCATTTTCTACAACAAACTCAATGTGGCTGGCTAGAACTAAAACAATTAGTCAGTTTCACAGATAGGACAAAATAGAAATAGACAGAAAACAAGGAAAGAGATAAGGAATGGCCTTAAAAGATGACATAGCCAGCGCGGCACCACCCATTGAATTGTATATTACTGTTTTAAAGCCTCAAGTTTGGAATTTGTTCTGTTGGCGTCTTGGTTTTTTTAAAAATAGGACAAGAGGAGTGAGGGTTGGATCTAAACGAGAACTCAAGGACACCACACATTTCTGTACAGTAGATACTAGTATCCCTAACGCATAACCTGCTTTATTGTCTATTTTATTCTTAGTGGAGCAATAACTTAAATAAAGAACATAATGCTGTATTAAACTAGACTTGAAACTAGTGATTTAGACCATAAATTAACTGAAAAATGTTTGCTGAGGTAGTAAATCAAATCAAAAATAGGGTTGAAAAGAATGAAAGAATGAGGATTAAGGCACTTCTGCATTGCCTTCACTCTTCAGACACTCTTGCCATGTACCCTGGGTCATCAGGACACCCCCTTTTAATGGTTCTCTCTTTTTATACAACCCTATAAATAAAATATCTAGGTTCTGAGTGGTTGAAAAGAACAAATTCTGACTTGCCTTTTTAGGTGCTGCGGAACTGTAGCAGGTATTTTTCACCATTTTCTGACAAGGGAAACTATAGTCAGTCGGGAACATAATCTGCAGATTAATCATTAATGAAAAAAAGCATTATCTACAATGCTTTATGACCTAGGGAAGAGAATATTGACTATATGTTGTTTTTCTGATTTGTCATAATACTAAGTCATCAATCAAGGGTTTGTACAAAAGCATTACAGTGTTAGAGGTGACATTATGACAGTCTTAAGGAAATAAAGACAAAAATCAACATACTGACAGCCTGTCAGTCTCTCAGCAGGGAACTCATTCAGAGGTTTTGATGTAAAAACAATTGATCTGACACATTCAACAGGTGACTATGTGACAAAACAAACAAAAGATGAGGCCAACACAAAGATTAATAAAGGCTGTAATTTATCCAATCCCTACAAAGGTCCTTTTACACATAGCCTGGTTTTAGAGCAATCATTCAAATGCTATTGAAACACATAAGTGAGCATAACATTAAATTCATATCATTTCACTCAAATTTCACAGGAATTAGGGAATCAAGGATTCATTTTATTTGTTTCCTGATAGATTTTTTCTTTGTGTTTTTAAGAAAAATAGGTTCAGAGAATCAAAACAAGCAACAGCAAAATAACAATGATGACGTATCACGACTCATCAGCAAAATAAAAAGAAATAGATGTTCTTAAAAATGGATTCTGTATGGTCCACAGAAGTGTCAGGTGTTCACATTGAGCCTAAGCCAGTATCTTCTGTGTCAACATTTCCATAATAGGCATAATTGATAGTTTCCTAAAACACATTTCACTTTGTAATTCTAATGCTGTTTATTCATGGTACATTGTATGTTAACAGGCCTCAATGCTTCCAGTGTTGTTTCCGCACAATGCAATACAATAATGCTGACTACCTGTGGCTGATCATTTGTTCCATTATTGTCACAGCATGTACAGTAAGCACTTTCCACTCGCATTTAAACCTGCTGCTCCGTCAATACATGTTGCCTTTGCTTTTATGTCCAGTAAAGGGTATGGATTTCAAAATGTGTCTATTGACAGAAGGTTCAATAAAGACAACAGAAAGAGTGTTTCAGTTACAACCTCAGATTTAGCTAGTCAAACCTGCAGGCCAACTTACCGCATTTTCAATTAAATATACATATATTCTGGTTTTCACATGCTCCCATTCCTTTGTCTGAAACGCAGTTTTGATGTGTAAAAGCAAAAAAACTAGAGGCAGATCAATAGCAGCACAGTGTACGATAGTTGAATGGTGCCTCAGCAGAATACTTCTTAGTTAAGAGGAACAGCCTGGAGACCTGTTTTGTATCGACTGAGATTCATACCAAACGATGATGTTGTTGATTCAAAATAGACACATGGTGATTTACTACCTAGTTCCCATGGAAAAATTCAGTGCCAAAACAAATGGTACGCACTGTGCCCTGTTGTATCCTGGATCCTTCAAAAGAGGATGTCAAGCGCCAGAATGCCGTAGTAGAGTTATTGTTATTATTCTACATCTTAACAAGGCTTAAGAGTCTTAACAAGTTCTTTTAAGGTTGTATTCAGTGCACAGAGCTCCTACAAGCAAAATGTTGACCTCAGCGAGCATTTTCACAATGACAATGTCAACATGTTGATGTTCAGCAGGTACAATCTTGACCATATTCACCATCTTAGCTTAGCATGTTAGCATGGTAATATTTGCAAGTAAGCACTAAACACAAAATGAACACAATAAAAACTGAGGAATCACCAAAGCTATTACAATTTGCCATGCAAGGAATCTGTGCCAAATTTCACTGCAATTCATCAACTCGCTGTTGAAATATTTCAGCTTTGATCAAAGTGATGATTTGACTATTTAAGTTTTGAGTTCCCTGCAGCTCTGAAACTATATTTGCCATTTTCTCAGAAATTCAAAAAGTTAGATAAAATATTGACTTTTATAATAAAACATGGACGCTGCAAAAATGTTATAATGTACATAAAGTAAGTACAAACACGTACAGAGTTACAGTTTCAGTTATAGAGCGCTACAGTATCTATGTATTTCGTGCCTTTCAATCCCTGTCCTCTACTGTGACCTGTACCTGATACAACCAAGACAGAGTCTAGAGAAGCCCAGTTTCTGTCACTGTAATCCCAGTGTTACCTTTACAGGGGGATTTCACTCACACGTTGAGCAGCAGCTTATGAGGCTCTGTAGGTTTAACAAACCCATTTCTTAGAATGAAGAGTCCTGATAGGGACTGTATCTGCGTGATGGTTTACAACCCGTAGGTCAATCTGCTAATCCTAAACTAAAGTCCTTTTCAGACATGTGATAGAAAACATTGCTGGCTTCATCAATCTATTCAAGTGCCAGCATTGTGTCATTCAGACATAGGTCACTTTTATGTTAATGTCGTTCACAGCTTCATTCAGATATACAGATGACAGTGACAGAGAGATCCAAGTGATATTTGACAGATTCCTGAAGTTGAACAGTGCCTCAAGTGACTTATAATGCATGGTCATGTCACCCACTATACATGATAACGTCTTACTTCAGTACGCCTATCCATTACCACAACTGCATGCACTTCAGATTTATACCACGTTGAAAAAGATAAGTAAATGGTCCAACGTAGTAAGATTTCTGTTGCCACTTTCAATGAAAAGTGATCTGACATGAAGCCAACACGTTCATATGCGTCAGAATAATAGAACTGAGTGCATGTCTAAAAATGGCCTATTAGATAACATCACAGATGAAAAACAGGAGAACAGACAAACCTGGACTATTTGGCTCAAGGATGCAATGCATCAGTGCTTCCATGACACTTTGTTTTATCATATGAATATGGTGCTAAATTATAAAGAATGACTGTCACTTGTAAAAACGCTTTCTATTTTGCTTTGTTTTTGTAAGATATCAGTTCAATTTTGCAATACATTACGCAAAAAATATGCCAGACATTGTCCGGTAAAAAACTAATCAAAATAAAAATCTTTAATTTAGAACTGCTTAA
Organism: Dascyllus trimaculatus; assembly: GCA_024666655.1. Taxonomy (NCBI): domain Eukaryota; kingdom Metazoa; phylum Chordata; class Actinopteri; family Pomacentridae; genus Dascyllus; species Dascyllus trimaculatus. Next base: position 22,978,346 of record CM045445.1, read on the forward strand.
TAAAATCCTTAAACAATATCAGTTTCCCAAAAAAAGACTGTTTGCTTTTGAAAGGTGTCTGCAGTTTTACTTCTGAGTGATTTAAGAAAAAAAACATTATTTTCTGACACAATACAGACTAAAAGACTGTGTCAAGAGTATATTACTTTATAGCTTTGCAGTCCTTCAATACTGTGGAACTCACGATGAACAGTTTAAACTGAAAAAGTAATGTAGTGAACTGCAAACACACTTTGATGAGTAAATCAGTGGAGTTCCCCTTTTAAGAAGGCTACTCTGCCCTAAAATCCACCCGCATACTGTTTGTACACAAAATCTGAAACCGTGTGTTTGATTTTCTCTTTCAAACAAGCACCACAAAACAGATTACAAACATAACTATGCAGAACACCAGAAGGACCAGAAGCATGACTTCTCACTTGCTGCTGGCCTGTGAATGATTTATCATCAGTGATGCTGCAGGATTTTAGGAGAATATACTGAGACATGCAAGCCAGTGGATTAGACACAGTCTGGCTGTCTGTGCAGACAGAAGTTAGTTTCACTTTTCACTGCCTCTGGAGAAATATGGTGAAACTCACAAACAAGCTGGAGTGCGCTCATAAACCGTATCCAAAGTGATCCCTTTGGTGCAAACAACAGACAATGTGAGAATCTTACAGCAGAAAAATACAGAAATAACAAGACACATTAAGCACTAACTGCAGCGAGAGGTGAAATTTATTAATATTTCATGAGACTTCAGCTCAAAATAGAGTATCTCCCCCCTGCCCTGGATTTAAGAGATCACTGGCAAAGCTTTAGAGATTACCTCATCCCAGAATCCAGTAATGTGTAAATGTTAATTGTAAAAAAATATATTAGACGATTCATTGATTAATGTATCAGTAGTGAAGTGTTCTTCATTTAGAGTTAGATACAAAGCACAGCTAAATGACAATGGAAAAAATAAGCACATGTATCCAAAAAAAAAAAATGAAAAGAGGCATTTGCTATTGCGCTTTTGAGATACCACAGAATAAGAGCATCAGAGAACATACTGAAGGTTAAATTTGACCTTGGAAACAGTAACTGTCAAAAAAGCACTCTTGACACAAGATCTATTTAGTAGCTGCGCAGAAACTATCAGTCACATCCCTTCATCTATAATTTCATCAGCAGTTAGAGTTTGCCCACTTGTCTTTGAAGTGGGCAGACATAGATGTCTGACGTCAACGACTAAGGTTCATATAATGGTGATCATGTGATATGATCAAAACCTTCACAGCAGCTACTAAATGGACCTTGTGGTGATGCTCCACTGTTGTTTTCAAGGTCAGAAATTAACTCTGACCATCAGCTTTAGAGCTAGTAAGGATAGGAAGTCCACGGCCTTCAGAAATGATAGAAATTTAAACCTGCACTGTCCCATGACAGCTGACCAAGACCATTTGCTGAGGAGGATTGTTTTTAGTTTCGTTAAGTCTCAGAACAGCCACTACATGAACATTGCTGTCTCATAATTAAAGGTGCTTTCCGACAGAGAGAAGTTACGACAGCTTGCTTGCAGTGCCATGAAGAGGGAGTGTGGCTGCTGCTCTTGTGAACATGAGTGTTTATGACAGCTTAACTTTTAAATATGCTGTCACGGCTCACTGTGTCGCCATTGCAGCCACAAAAACCACAGAGAGTGAGAGACTTGATACAAGAGCTTATTTTACTGGCATGTGTGTCCTGAGTCTCACTTCTTCAACAGCAGGAAACAGAACGATCACTAGAGAAAAACTATATCAGAATAACAACAGCTTTAGGATCTGATTATCTGTTCTGGAACACTAAATAAAGCTTATGAAACTAATTTTGAAAAAAAATATTATAATAATCATTTCTATAACAAGAGGATACCACTATTTAGCCAAGTGATGACATTATGCCATGTGGATGTAAAAACCTACCAAGAGCCAAGGAATATACTATCAGTACTCAGTACATTGGATTGACTGCCACAACAGAATAATAATATAACACACAGTATGGCTAGAGGCTTTAAAAATACTCAAATTATATATAATATTTAAGTGTATTATATTATGTACCAACAGTTACAATAACTGAGTTACCATTGCAAATCAATCCCTTACAGAATACTTCAAATTAGCAGCAGTGTAAAGTCAAATGTTAAGATGTTTTTCACTTAAGAGGACCTCGAAGTAAGATTATTTTATCAAAATAGTTTTCAAGGTTTAAAAAAAAATCAACCCCTAAACTCATATTTCCTATTCTATGAACTTTATTGTAAATAACAAACATCAGAACAGATGTAAGTCATGACTCCTCTACAAAATGTCCAGTTACATTTAACTTTAACATTTAAACACACGCAATGGTGTGAAAAAGTTTAAAGTCAAGAATAATGCCAAAGGAGTGGTCCATATTCATCTCCATACTAAGTGCAGTAAACCCCAAAAAACTGGAATAAATATTTGTTGTGACAACCGTTTTCCCCTTAAAACAGCACACAAGTAAACTTTTGCAGAGATTTTCCTGGTACTGAATTTAGGCTGAGTCAGTGTCTTCTGTCTCTTCATGTAATCCCAAACTGACTCCTAAAATCAGGACTCTGTGGGAGCCCTCCCATCTGCTGCAGGTATCCTGTGTTCTTCTTGTTGTTGAAGAAGGATCTTAATGACTCTCTGTATTTGTCATCTAATTACAAACACCCCTGATGGCATTGTGTGATGGAGAAACAGCTGTTACTAAATTAAAAACATAAAATACTTTTTGAACATGTAGTAACCAGTTTACCCATCTTCTATGGGTGTAAAATAGCACTACCAAGCTACAGCCACCTGTTAGCTCAGAGTTATTATGGTATGACAGGTCTTCAGACAGAGAGCATTTTGCAGGGCAATTGGTTTTGCTTTGTGAGGACTACAGGGACAAAAGGAGGTGTGTCTCATCCCATCCTGACAGTTCTACCTAAGCAGCAAAGCTCCCAGTGTCACACACACACTAGAGGTATGATGCCATTCCAGATTCCCTGCCAAATCTTTGTACAACTAGAGGGAAATGTCTTACTGCTTTATCTTCATCAACAATACACTGTGCTCTGACCAAAACGGTAAACAGAGTCCTTGGATACCTTTGCATCCAGGGATTTATCTTTGTTCACATCCTCATCAGACAACACTGGTGCACCAAAAATAGCTCCACTGACTTTTCCTCCCTCCGTTTAAATTCCCAGACCTTTTTCAGAGAAACTTTTACCCAGCCAGAATGTTTTGCTGTCCAGATAAAAAATAAATACTTACCAGCCTCTACTGCACAGGTGGGACAAATAGAAGCTGGAGAAAGAAGACAAAGGCGTCGAGACAGGTGAACAAAGCATGAAGCAACACGGTGCTGAGAGGCAGAGGTGGATGTAAAGGCCTTAAAGACAGAGGGAGAAGGACCATAATGCAAAGGGACAAAAGACAGAGGGACACTGTCAGTGTATTGCTCAGAGGTCGCCCTGACTGCTTCGTAATGCCTGACTGTTCAGCTGGAAGTGATGGCGGGCGATGAACATGCATCATTTTGCTCCTGGGTTCCCCTTCTACTTCAGGGGACAAGTGGTGACAAGAGGTGTATGACACATCCAACTTGATCTAGATAACCCCGATGACCCTCCCTAACAGAAGGAATGAAACAAATGACTAATATGTTGGACGGCTAAAAACATCCTTGGAAAAGTCTGAGAAGGAAAAAACACATGTCCAAGGCTGCTGTTTACTAGTTGGAGTCCGTAAGCCTTTTCAAAGCCACCTGGGCAGAGGAGGACGACGGAGCTGAAAAGCTGTGGTGGGATCAAAACTCTGATTAGGCCAGACAGGCCTGACAGATGGACAGACCAGATTAGGCATATAGACGTGTATCAAACAAGGCGGGACAACGGTCATGTTCGAATGTTGTCTGACCCCTGCTGAGTGAAGGGTAACAGGCAGGTCAACGGCTGATTTTGAAAAGACACAAGCATGAGTTTGCATGTTTAGGCTACAGATGGTTTGTCAGCTCAGTGACTGTAAGTTATATACAGTGTTCGTAAATTACTGCTGAGCGTTTTTCTATGACATTTTCTTTGACTGATCTGACGTTTGATATTAGTATGCTGACAACATCAACTTTCAGAGACATAAAACCTCTTTACAATGAACTAACCTATAACAGTGGCCCACCTAACTTTGTTATCATGGCATTACGATAGTGTCTTTGTGTGGCAGAGACCTTTAAAAAAAACAAAGAAAAGTCTCTCTTACTGAAACATAGACTGATTTGAGGAAAAAGCTGCAAATACAGCAATAGAATGTGATTGTATGTGAGTAGTCATATATTGTTTGATTGGTCAGAGAACACAATTAAAAATGGGGATAAGAGCTAAGGTTCAAACGCTGTCATGCATCTTCTATTACTCTACAGTATAATGTTGTTACATCAGATTAAGAAAAATGAAAATGCCTCAATTATTATGTATGTGTGTTACATATGTATATTATGTAACATCAGAAACTGTGAATGTTAACAGACAGATATAAATATACCAAGCAGAGGAAAAGGAAGAGAAAGAAAAAAAAATTGGATCTCTGTCAGACAAAAGTGGACTCCCTCTGCTGTGTCCTTCTCTGTTTGTGGGACGGCAGTGATGGATTCCATCTTGTCAGTCCCCTGTGAGCCATCGTGACAGTCGAGAGCCACCAGAGGCCGAGAATGTGTGACTCACAGATTCTAAAAGTCATTGCTGCTCCACGACTGACTCTGACTGGAGACAATGAGTCTCTGATAGGCCTCTGTTAACATCACTGCCGCCAACAGGCTCTTTAAGCAGTGATTACCAGATCCCAATTTAGGCTCGGCATTACATGAATGAAGACCTGCGCTGTGTTACAACCACAATCAGACTTAATGAGGATACAGAGCATCATAGTTTTATATCACTGGTTACTTCACTATTAAAATGGAGAAGCCTAAGAAAAGAACAAAACTTTGAAATGCACGACACATTTGCAGCCTGCTGTAAGAGGGAGGTAGCGATACCTCAGTTCGGTAAGCATCTTATTAGTTAAATATGGTTGTATATTATTTTAAATATTTCAGTACTGGTGTCATTGCAGGGCTTTTTCTGGCTCACAATGGGACTTTGACAGGTGACTACACACAACAGTAGCTCTGTCCGTGAAAAATTAAGGTAACGAGTCTGTCTAAACCTATTTGAAAGAAATATATGCATTTTCCTGTTACTTCTGACCATTTATTAAGCAACAATGTCTAATATGCTGGGATAAATGAAACTATAAATAACAAAACTAGATATGTTTTTTAGAATTTTGGCACTGCTGATTTTCCTTTTATGCTGGATAAACCTCTTTGGGAGGTGGCAAAAAAGCTACATTGCAGAGAAAAATCCACATTGCAATACTTAACTTTGCCAACAATGGTAAAATAAATATTTTTTGATGAACACACTTTGAGAACTAAAAAAATCCCAGAATAAACACAAAATTGCAATTTTGATTTTGACCCAAACAAGACTAATGATCTTATTTTGAATCTGATTAGTCTGTCAGAGGTTCACAGCATAAAAAAAATAATACATTTAAATTGTTTTAGCATTGAAGGTGAAGTCTGTGATTCTGGAGACATATTATTGCTATTTAGCTAGTTAGCATGTAGCAGTAGCATTTACTGTCCCTCTTGCTCACACTGCCTATCCTATTTCCCCCATCTCCCCTCTCCCTTTCTTTCACCCTGTCCTGTGTACAAACACAAACATGTACAGGACACAGTGGAGTAGTGTGGTGTGGATCGGTCTGAGCCACTTTGTTTGTTTCTCATTGAAAGAGCCTGGCTGTGTGTGAACACCAGATTGCTTTTCAGCATGCACACAGAAATATGGAGATACTCACTGAATTTGGCAATAAGCACATTGGATTAGAACTGCTGACTTTTCCTTTGAACAAGCCATTCAACAAAGCAAAGTATTCTGGGAAAAAAGTTACTTTTTTCTCCACAGTTGTCAACATTCAAATTAGACCTGAAAAGTTGCCACTAAAGGCCCTAACCCATAGGCAAACAAACACACTCACACTGGCACAGACACCCACAAATCTACTCTCACGTACACACTTACACACACGAGCAAACACACAACCACAGGATGCTGGGAGAGTGGGAGGGGGTAAGGGGGTGAGCCACGAGTCAATAAACCCTGTGTAATCTGTTCCCTTTAGTGGCATAAACCATCTGAGAGGAGATTACAACCGTTCTGCCAAAGTAAGAACATGCGAGTTCCTAATGGACAGAAACACTGAAACAAACACACAAACACATGTGTGCACCTTCGCACATGCTCTGTGAAAGCTGTGGAGACTGGAGAGTAGCATGTACCAAGACTGAAGTCATGACTCGTGTGTTTCTTTAAGATCAGATTTCATGACTAATACAAAAAGGCTTATTTTACTTTAGGGAGAGAGATGCTAAGAGTAAATGAGAAAAAAAGACAGTATTTCTGCATGTTTTTTAGAAAGTACTGATTATCATGACAGGCCCACCTTGGACCTGGGCTCCTGCTGAGGTTACTAATGCAAGGCATTGTCAGTTTGTGTGCGATTACGCATCATGGACTCCATGAGTGGAACTGGAAGAGTGGAGGGGGTACGACAGAAGTTGTTGAGTGTGTGTGTTCTTCTGAAGAGCTGGGAGGGAGGACGTGTGGACGGCAAATCAGAGGGCAGTGGGGCCGCTGCATGTGTGTGCACGTGTGTGATTTTGTGTATGTGTGTGTATGTTGGGGGGAAGGAGGGACGCTGACTTTATGCATCATTAAGCAGTTGGACTGAGAACACCAGGCGGAGCTGTCACTGTAGAGGGGAGCAGAGAAGACATCTGGCACACAATACAGAACGATACACCCACGTGCTAGGAAGAGCCATGACCAGTTTAAACACACGTCATTGGGCTAATTATTATTTATGGTCGATCTCAAACTAATTACAGTTCAGTGGCTATCACAAAGCGCTTTGTGTTTTTGTATAATAACGATGTGTTCGTCTTGTTTTACGCTGTGAAGGCAGTCCCAGACTGTAGGGCCTTCAGGGTGTTACTAAGTGATGTTTTGATTTTTGTTCAGTCCTTTCATCGGACTATAAGAAGACAATACTCAGATTATTACAGCTAAACACCTTAACAAAATAATCTGACATTAAGGATGTAATCTAATCAACCATTAATCTATTAACAATGCCATGTTAATCTGGCAGTATATCTGAAACAGAACAGACTTCCAGTCAGACCTTAGTGTAATTCTGTTCGCATTCAGTGCGCCCCCAAATACACCATCACCTGCAACTGACCAACAAATTCTTAGAATTTTTAGATGTGGCATTTGAGTGCATGTTTTCAGGGTCAGTTCTTTTATTATGTCCGCCTTTGGCAAGATAGGGCATTATGACAGAGATGAATAAATTCCAGGTGACTTGGTATGAAAGCCACCTTTTGAATGAGCTCTCTTCATACACAATGATCCACACGCACACAAAAGACATTGGTGTCATTTCCTACATAATTTGAATATATTATTGCCTAAGGAATACTATGGTGAATGGTGAACATATTCACTAATAATTACTGAGCCATCCTGAAAATGTAGCAACTTAAAATGCACTCAAAAAGATAAAGAATTAATTATTTTGTGAATGTTTATTGCGTTGTCAGTGCAATGAACTGTTCTCTAAAGATGATGGATGGATGGAAGTAGATTGTTAATCACGGGGTGTTTTGGAAGATCATAAAACCATCTGGCGCACAACCACCGCCTCATCTATACTCCTCATCTGCTGGCAGGAAAAAAGTAATTTCTCCATTCTGTTTTCTTGCTTCCTCTAAGGAACAACTACATCAGCTCCCATTACCTGAGAGTAAGTGAGTCAGTCCTTAATCATCTTGCTCCTCCAGGAGGAGGCTTTTTCTGCCTCATGTCCTTCACCACAACTTGGAAAATTACCCGCATGACATGAATGGAAGGTACACACAGTGCAGACGGTATACTGGCATTTGGACCTAATTCAATTTAACTGCTTTTAAGCTCAAGCCACATTCAGTTTTCAATTTTTATGACAAAATAACTTCCATCATGTCATCAAGGTGTAAACTGCTCAGCCTCGTTTCTTTTGGTGTTTTTTCTTTATGTGTCACAGAGGCCATGGAGTTAACTGAATGCAAAACAGTACATAAGGAAAAAAATTACATGTCTAGCAATAGTGAAATTCAACTACAAAACTAAGCTACTTCTACGCTGTTAAAAAAATTAACATTATTTACAATGTTTTCACTGTAAATTCACAGCTAATTTATTGAGCAGATTTTTCTTTTTTGTCAAATTACCAAAAAATATACATGAAATTACCCAAATCCACAAAGAATTTTAAAAATGTACATTATATCCACACAAACATCATATTTCAACAGATGATACTTTTCATTTTTTGAAAAAAATACATATTTTTACCTGAAATAAATGTGCCCAAATGATCACTATTTTAGATAAAATAGTTATGAGACAAAATTTAAAAAAAAAATTAAGGTACTACCAGCATAATTACATTGAAAATTTGTTCAAATATCATATATAAGAAAGCAATTTTCATATGGTGGTCATAAAGGGGTTGATAGATGAGTGGACGAATGGATGAAGCTAAAGTCCTTGGCATTCCTACTTCCGTGAGCTCAAAGGTTTCCACACATCTGGATATGTACTTGGCTGTCAAACAACTCATGTAAACTTCGGTTGTCAGCTAAATGGTCGAAACTGAGATCACACTACTCAGTATTACCTCAGCCATCTCACAAGTGACTTACTCGTGTGCATGCAAGCCTACTGACTCTGTGCTCTGAGTTCACTCTGAATAAAGACAGAAATGGCATGCAAGTGACTGCATGGGGTGACTCCATGAAACGCACACTGCAGACACACGCTGGCTCAGCTTCCCTCCGTTAAAGTGGCTGTCGGAGACGATACAGTAATCCTGTTTTAATGGCCGTGTCCCTTCCCCCACCATGATGTGATGGCCCCAGACATACCACCGCGCCTCTCTTAAGGGAGAAGTGTCAAAACCAAATCACCACTATGTCCTTTGCAACACAGTTGACAGCAGTCACACGAGCTAAGAGGTGAAAACCTATCCTTTTCCCTTGTGAGATGATTTCTGATTCAGTCAAAGTTCTGAAGCCACTTGTTCTATGGAGTGCCTTGAAATCAGCTTGGACAGCCATTGTATTAAACAACTGTTTGTCTTCTGACTCTAACGTAATGCCAATCTGCAAGGATTGTGCCTCATGCTTAATGTTATCTATGTGGATTACAGAAAAAGGACTGAATGTGCTCGTTGTAATAAGATCCTATAATTAGCTTGAACGCTACTCTGCTGTGTCATGTTTTTTTGATTTCCCTTTTCTTATTAATGAGGCTCCTAATATCAATTAGCAAAAGAAGCAGACTTAACGGTTTACCTCGGTATGACCTGCAGTTTGGCGTAACTATAGCAGGCGGCATCCTGTTTAACAGCCTCTGCCATGCTGTCAAAAGCCAAATCAGGTTAATATGTGCAGCTTGTTCCCTGATACCAACAAACTAATGTACAAAATGGAGCTATGAAGCAATTTGTTGATTAATCGGTTAGTCAAGTGACATGCTATAAACTGAATTAACAATTTGAGATATGACTCTTCTTTTAGGAGACTCACAATTCAAACGACTGTTTATATTTTTGTACCCAATGTAAAGATTAATTGCTTTTCTGTATGTTTTGTAGGGGCTGCGACTGGAACTTTCTCAATAAATGAACAAGTTGTATGATGTATAAAAGGTCAGCATAAGTTTCTAAAACCCAATGTAGCATCATCAGATGTCTTGTTTTGTCTAATCAACAACCCAAAACCCTAAAAAATTCAGTTTGCTATCAAATAAGACAACAAAAAGCAGGAAACCCTCTTACTGTGAAGGGCACAACTAAAGAACATACAATATTTACGCCTAAAAAGTGACCTAAACAACTGGTTGACTATGAAATCATCAGATTTCATAGTCAACCAGCATAGTCAATAGCACTTTACAGCAGTGATATCGCTTGTCTATCACTGCTGTAAAGTGAATATCTCTAGATTTTAGTCCGTTGGTAAATAAAGCAAGCACACTGAAGAAGTCGCCTTTGATTCCTGGGAACTTGTGATGGCACGTTTTTAAATATTTTGAGGTCATTGTATGTTTAGCATATTATCAACAGAAAAGAGATGGCAGGATGTGAGCGGAGAGAGAAACAAACAAGGGTCTTGGCCGGGCTCCAGCTGAGGACACTGTGTTTTCCAAAAACTAAAGAGTGCCATTAAGCTAGCAGCTTTTAAAGCAGGAATATCTCTAAGTTTGCATCTGGAGACAGGATGAACCAGGATGGATCACAGACTTTGATGTGCATGATGAGACTAGGTGGAGACATTCAAATGAAAACACACAGAGACAGGAGCAGCCAATGAGAGAGGACCACTTCTCCTACACATTGTGATCTAAATGCAGGTGGCAAGAAGCTACTGAATAAGTGATGAGTGGAGATATTAGCCGACATTTTTTTTTTACAATATCAGAAATAGAAAGCAGAGCAAAAAAAAATCAAATCATCATAATGACACTTTAAAGAGGAAGGAAGGCAGGCACGGCAGGTGCAGCTGCTGAGATGATTTCAAAGCTAGACTGTAGCTATGGGACTGAGCGCTCAGCATTGTTTCATACTGTTGTTGTGAATACACCTGCTCTGAATTTGTCCGCTTCGCTTCGACCGCTGCATGTGAAACTCAACCCTCGGCAGCGGATCATAACAAACAGCAAAGCGAGCGAGAGAGAAAAAACAGAAAGAGAGAGAAAGAGGGGCAGAGCGCACACATATGTAAACCGAGCAGAGAGCTACTGAGCAGCTTGGCTAACATGTCATGGATAGTTGTTGGAGGCAAAAGAGAGAGAGAGAGAGGAATGGAGGCAGCTTCTACCGCCAACAGCTGGTTTAGCTTTAACTTCACAGGAGTGTAAAATAAATACAAACAGACGAGGGTTGGTGTGGGGGGGGGACGCTTTTCATCAACAAAGCTTAGAGGCTAATTTTAAAGCCGCTTTCTCCACATGAAAACACACCACCTTTGCCACACACACACACACACAAACACACACCTCCTTCCTCTTCCTCCTTCCTCCGTACTCACCACAGCTGTCTCTTAACGGGGAGGCAGTCTTTGTTGGAGGCTGTCACTCCCATGGCCATCTGCATCACCGTTATATATTTCTGGTACTTCATGTTGTCCTCTTTTACTACTATTACTACTACCACCACTACTACTACTACCACCACCACCACCACAACAACCGCTGCTGCTACTTCTTCTTCCTCTTCTTCTTCTTCTTCTTCTACTACTTCTAGGAATCCGCGCGCCACAAAAGCGGCACAGGTGAGCGTGCATTCAAATGTCTGCTATTGTCCCCTGACATCCGCGGCATCTTCCGTGTCAAAAACGCCATTTCCACGTCGGGAGGACCGCTGACGGGGAAAACGTTCCCCGAGGTGCTCACAGAAAGGTACCACGCCGCCGCGACCCATGTCTGCGCTGACTCTCTAATCTCATTAGAGCTCAGAATAGATTGCCTAATCCATTCAGTTTTTAGTCAGGACCGGGTCATTGTTGTGGTTCGCCCCCTCGTAGCGGCCACTTTTTTTTCAATTCTCTCCTTTTTTTTTATCTTTTTGTGTTTTGTCTCTGTGTAAAGTGTCAAAAAAAAGAGACAGTCAGAGATAGGATGCAGCAGCGACGGCACCCAAACGTCTGCGAGGTGGATGGAGAGTGCGCGTGTGTTCGAGAGAGGGGAAGGCGGGGTGAGGAGGAGGAGGAGGAGGAGGGAGGAGGAAGCAGCTATGTAATAGAAGGGGGGAAACCTAACTGATGCTCTGAGAGTGAAATCTCACAATTGTAGAAAACAGGAGGAAAAAGGCGTGCTTTTTTTTTTAATGGGATGTTTTGAGTGCTGATGATCACTGAGGCAGGGCTTGGATTAAAATATAGTTAATGTGATGAAAGTGGAGATCAGGAAGGGCAAAGCTGCAGCAGCAGTCTAAACAGTCAGGGATGAGAATAACACAAATACATATTCTAAGGTGTACACATCAGCTATAACATTAAAACTACTGAAGGTTAAAGTAAATAGTATTGATCATCTTGATTTGCCTGAATTCATGTGGACTTACTTTGACATTTATTAATACAAGTGGCTGGTACACGATATTTCTTCTCTATTTGAAAATTTGACACCAAGATTGTTGTTTTTCACTGCAACTATATATCAATCAGTCACAGCATTATGGCAGGTGAAGTGAATAACATTGATCATATTGGTACTATGTGCTGTTCTGCTGGAAAAACTTGGATTTTGGCATCCATGTTGGTGAGACTTAGACACCCAAATAAACATTGTCCCAGAACAAGTACACTCCCTCATGCACATGACAATCCCAAATGTAGGAAAATGCACCCCACCACATGGCAAAAACATCAAACTATCAGGAAAATCTTGAGGAACATGACAATGGCCCAACATGTTAGTTTGACCTCCAAACTTCCTACACTCCATTCTGATCAAACATCAACAGGATGCAGTGGAACAAGTTTGATTGACAGAGACCCCACTGCACAAGCCAGAGTACCCAAAGGATCCACTGCCAACTTCCTGGTTCAAGACCCCACAGGACACCTGGAGAGGTCCTGTTGCACATCCCCAATGGCTCAGAGCATTTTTGACTACATAAGGGGGACCAACCTAATATTAGGCAGGTGGTCATAATGTTATGCCTGATTGGTGCATATCAATCAGTCACAACATTATAAAACCACTATTGTTTAAAGTGTATAAACCTGATTATCTTGTCATAGTGCAATGCTCTTCTGGGAGAACTTAGGTCCTGGCATTTATATTGATGTTACTTGGACATGTAACACTTATCTAAACATTGGTGGGCGGTTCATGCTCTTTAGGTCATTTAAAATTTTGACACTAGGTTTTTTCATTTTTACTGCAAATGTACAACACTACTGTGAAAACATACTGGGAAACCCTGGGTCCTGGCATTGTTGTGGATTTTACTTGGACATGTGCCACTTGTCTAAACAATGGTGGATGGTACATGCAATTATTATTTAAAATTTCGACATCAAGATTTTTATTTGTGCTGCAAATATACATCAATCAGTCACAACAATAAAACCACTAACAAAATTAAAATCACTGATAGTGCTCATTATCTTGTCACAATGAAATCTTGTTCTGGGAAAACCTTGGGTCTTGGCATTCATGTTGATGTTACTTTGACACACCTAAACATTGGTGGGTGGTACATGCTATTTCTGTAATTTGAAATTTTGACAACAAGATCTTCATTTTTACTAAAATTATACTCTGACCATTAAAAAACACTGCCAGCTGAAGTGTATAATCCTTATTACCTTGTCACAACGCACTGTTCTTCTGGGAAACCTTGAATCCTGGCATTCATGTAGCTGTTACTTTGACATTTGCCACCCACCTAAACATTGTTGCAGACCAAGCACACACCCCCACCATTCTAATGGCATTCCCAAATGCAAGCAACCTCCTTGAGAAGGACATTTTGCCCCATGCCACACTGAAAAAACTGCTCTAGAACAGCTGGAGGAACACAACAAAGAGCCACAGGCGTTGACACAGCCTCCAAACCCCTCAGACCCCAATCTAGTCTGACTCATGGATGTAGACTGTAGGTGCAAGGCCATTTTATGTGGGTTTCTCCCCCACACTACGGGAAACAACAACAACAAAAAAATCTAGGACACAAAAAGGATCTTTAAGATGGAAGGGGATCTTTCTTGTTTGGTCTTTTGTTCAAACAACAGAGTTGTTTTCATCTCATATGACTACTTACCTTGTTGCTTAAATCTCAATCTCCTTAAGTAGCCACACAGTCCTGCTCTGCAGGTTTGACTCAACGAGGAGGCGAGCCAACATTATCTCACTGGCAGCTCAGTGAAACTGAGCCAAGCAAAGCTAATTAGGGAACAGTCCTGAAAGGACGAAAGTACACAACAAAATGAATCCAGTTAATTTACCTTATTTGTTATCTATTTTATCATACTTTATAATAATGCACAGTATAAATACATGTTTTAAAGAAAACAACTTTAACAATATTTTGAATTCTTATGGACTTTTATGTCAACTGAGAAATTAGTAAGATTGCAGCCCCTCTATAATGTGTTTTGTTCTTTACATGTACGCTATCTCTTACTGCCAATCCAGAGTAAGTGGAAGGTTCAGGTTACTTTTACTCACCCTTTAGGGGCACATAGTTCACAGAGTCTCCACAGATTCTAATCAATTCAGTGATTGATTCGGTGTCAAATTTAAATGCTCAGTAAACATGAGTCTTTAGTGACTACTCAAGGACGGGGGGACGGAGAAGAGGCCGTGTGCAAGATCTAAGTTCAAGTGACTTCCTGTGTGCTGGTATGTTTATATATGCATGGCATCTGTCAAACAAATAAAATGCAGGGGTCACCCTGGCTGTCAGATCCAATAATTGACTTGGCCGATTATTGGATCTGATATTCAGCATGTTTTCAATTATCAGAATAGTTATTTGTTTTTTATCGAATATAGAAAAATAAATCAAATTAAAAAGGCTCTGCTTTGGCTGTGATGCAGCTGCCCATATAAATTTGTAGTCACCACACTGTGGTCTTGAGCAATGTCACATCCAGAGCCCTATCAGATTCATTACTTGTCACCAAAAATAGCATTCTGACATACTGACAGAAGGATTGATGTAAAAGTTGTCGCTTAATAAAGCATATGTACAACAGAAATAAACAAAAGCATTTCAAAAGTTTTGACTTGTAATTTGTGTTGTGTGAAATTTTGACTTTTCATTTTTTATTGCAAATGTACATCCATCAGACACAACATTAAAACCACTGACAGGCAAAGTCTGTATTCCTGATTTTCTTGTCACAACGTGATGTTCTGCTGGGAAACCGTGGGTCGTGGCCTTCATGAGAATGTTACTGTGACATGTGACTAAACATTGTTGCAGACCAAGCACTACCATTGGAAACAGCACTCTCCAACACCAGTGGTCTCTCATAGCAGGACAATGTCTGCTGCCATACAACACCCACAAGAATCTCTGCCAACATGCCAGACACCAAAAGACACCCCAAGAGTTTCTGTGTCCATTGCCTGATGGATCAGAGTTGTTACTTGGCGTATATTGGTTCCTAATATCAATACCAATGATTACCAATATTTGGTAAGGGGCCTGAAAAACCCATATAAGTTGGCCCCAAGTAAAATGCTGTAGAATAATTTGGAGTACAATGTAATCATCAAGAGACTTTACAGACTCCTGCTACATAAACCCTTTAGGCAGGACCATTAACCATTAAGCAATTTGGCAGTGGAGCTGCATAGCATCCTACATTTTTTACAATGAAACTGCACCAGGACGTGAGACAGCACATCTCTGTCACTGTATTTACATACTTGTTCAGACTAATAAACAGAATGAAGGAAGGGAGAACGACAGTGTATAAACCATAGTCCTCTTGAGATGGCCCATGCACCGGAAAAAGTAAATCTAGATATAAACTCTATCAGGAATGAATAACACTACAATAAAATTGCCAAGGAGAAAAGTCAGACAGCCAGTGTAAAGGCAGGTATCTCCTGTTGGATGGGGCAAGCTGGTGAGCAGCTGGTGGGGAAGGTCAGGGGGAAAACTGCTGTTATCAGCACTGCTTGATATTGGCAGCTATGACAACAACAGAAAATTCACCCAAAAAAGACTCACAACACGCCCCATCTCGCTTTTCCTCCAACTCCTCTGATGTGTATTTACAGTTCTTGGGGTTGGGAAGAGGATTAAGTAAACCCACACATACACACACACACACGCACACACACACACACACACCAACACACCAGTGGCCTGGAGGAGAGTGAGGAGGGTGAAGTCACCACAGCACTGATATGGTTTTAAGCCAGAAGGACAGTGGAGACTGTGAATGATGCACACTCCTCAGCAGGCTGTCAATATTCTCTTTAAACTCTGGTAATAAACAAAATTTACTGCCTCCATTAGTCCAGATATTCAGAACAGATTCTCTACGTCTCTCCCTGCTTCTTTTGTGCAAATTTTTGCTCACGAATAAAAACTGCTGAGTGGTCCAAGTTATTTCTTGTTCTGAAATTTGCATTTGCAAATGTCTTCAGCATACATTTTTAACCTTCTTAATAACACCACAGTAAGTGCATTTCATCATCTTTATATAGTCACAGATAAAAATGGCTAACTTGCCCAAAACCCCGGTGTCACAGCTGTGATATGACGGTGGGTAAGGGAGAGATGGAGAAGAATGCTGGATTGGTTTAAGAGTGAGATTTCCCTCAGGAGCAGCAACCATCCAAATGTGTTGATCCCCCCTCACCATAAATTACACTATCCACTGGCCCCTGGCCACGATTAATCACATGACCACAGCAGCCAGATTAAATCTGTAGCCTTGGACTGTTCTCCTGTCTCACTCTTGCTCTGCCTCTCTTTCATGCACAAGGCATACCGATAATCAACAAGCACACAGCAGGAGGAGACACATGGACAACATCAGCTGAGCATATAGTACCATACGCACACAGATTATTACGTCTGTGTCAGCAAAGAAATTAGTCACTGAGTGCCCAATATGTGTCATCATCCACCTGTTATCTGTCACTATGAGTGCAGTGAAGACTGTCTGTAGTCCACAGTTCAGTGAGTGTGTTTACATGATCTTGAATATGCAGTTATAATCAGGTTTTTTTAAGCTTCCCATTTTAATGTCTGTGCAAGTAAAAGAAGGATACTGTTCCATGTGTACATCTTATCCTGCTTTCTAAATGTGCCGACTATCTGCACAGAAGAACCTTCAGCCAAGTGAAAGGAACAACTAGTGTCAGCAAATGTGTTTCACTTTTGGAGTGTTGAAGAAAGTAAATGCTGTCCTTCTATGATGCAAGAGTAAAACAGACTTGATCATTGAAAAAGGAGAAAGCAGAAAAGCAGGTTAACAGTTACAGTAATGACAGTTGCACTTCAAAATTGCTGGTTTGTGTTTGGAAACATCACAGGAACCCTTACAAACACTATACAGCAATCAATAACTGAGATACTAGTATTTATCATGCAAACACGGATACGCATAACCAGATTTTTCTGTGTTCCATGTAAACATCTTAACCGAAATATGATCAAAACTGGGATAAGCCTCATAACCAGGATACTCATGTCCCAACGAACACATGCAGTCAGTGCAGCGTGGATGGTGCATGCATCCTGTAACTCAACACTCCACTGCAGAGCTTTCATTTCTCAATGCCAGCCCTGCATCTCCACAGCAACACTGGCTCTTAGCCTGGCTAAGGTGGCCCTGACATATGATATGGCTTCATATTCAATAGCAAAATGATGTAAGTTGAACAGGTATACTGAAAAGAGTTGCTTACCATCAGGTAAAGCTGAAACAATCACTTAAAGAAAACTAATATTAATAATTAGAAGTTAATTTGATGATTTATTAATCACTTGAGTCGGTTTTACAGAAAAAACATTTAATATTTAAAGTTTTCTAAACTCTGAAGCTTTGATGCTTTTCCTTGTCTTACAAAGTAGTGAACTGAACTGTTACAAGTAGTCGACAGACATGTTTTAGTATTTTTTGATGTTTCACAGACACGGCTAGTACTGTAATTATTGCTTAAATAAGCATAGGATGAATCGATAAAGACAATAATCACTACTTGAAACTCTACAGTCATGGCAGTTGATGACATATAGTTTGGAAAAAAATCTATTGACAGAAATGTGTCTGAATTAGTTTGAATTCAACCGAAACAGTGTATAATTTGTCCCTTACTACTGAAACTGTTGTTTTGCTCTGCACAGCCACACAATTTAAAATCAAAATGTAATGAAACACAAACTTTATTTACAATATGCTTATTAGGCGAGAATTGTTTCAGCACAACAATCTTGGCATAGAATTATTATAAGCATGGAAATGTTGCTAAAATGCAACACTAAATTAAATAATATATGCAGTGGCAGAATGTCACTATGAGAACATCCTTTTTAAATTTGGATTGTAAATGTGGAGCTAAAATTAGATCTAAGATTGCACTGGGTCCATTTCCAAACGGATTTAGAATGCAAGCCCATCAAACAATGGTATATTTTCGCATGGTAAAACAAAGCTCATTAAATTTTTAAAATGTATTTATTTGTGTATTTATCAGAGACAATAGGTGGGATCAGTTACATAAAGAAAGTCCTAAGATGTGATGTATGTGGGAGGTCTAGCCAAAGCTAAACTGCATGCGCCTGACGCAGGTTTATATGCAGGACACAAGAAAATGCAAAGACATAGTACCTATACTTATATATACAGGTCTACACTGTTATGCATAGTGGAAAGCAGTGATAACTAATGTCTGTATCTGCATGATAAAAACCTGCATGTGCGTGTGAGACTTTCCAGAGAGCATGATGTGATAAGAAGGCACACACAGATATGGAAGCTGCAAAGAATGCATAAAGTATATGAATCCAACCAAAGGTAATGCAATATGTAAATGAAACAGTTGTTGAAGTAAATGCGCTTGATGTTGTTGCCTCAAAATTGCATGCGAAATGCACGCTACACAACTCGGTAAGAAAAAAGCTGCCTACACACAATATATTGCACTCCTCTCACTCTACTCCTGAATGCCTGCCTAAGTATTGTCTCAAGTGAAAATTTGAGAAATAAAAGAAGGGTAGAAATGTGATGAATACACGTCAGAGTTGCTGCCATATTCGCGCCAAAGTCCCTCCATCTGTTGCTGAGCAATAAGTGGAAACAGCTGACTTATTTTAAAATTGTAGCATCACACAGTTTTAGGAGGGAGCATGGTGGTAGCAACGTGTTAGAGGTTGAGCGGAAGACAAACAGAATGGAGACTGGGAATGAATGCCAGGAGCCCTGGATACTAAATGACTGCTGCTGCTACTCAGACAGTGATTTATGGAGTGGCTTCAGGGGTGTAGGGGGTTTAGGAACGGAAAACGAGGATGGTTCCACATGAAGGGGGATACACATGTGAACGGATATTTTGCCTGACAGAACTGAATTTTTGAGAGCATGAGTCTATTAGGAGGTTTGTGTTTGGGGACAGTATTACCTGACGGGAAAGTGACGCTTTGTGCTCCTGTCCCTCCAGTCAGCAGGGTTTGACACCAGCAGCTTCCTTCCCTCCTGCACCTCCCACTGTCACCTTTATTAACAGTCTGCCAGGTGGAGACTTTCTCTCTAAGTGTCCCTGTAGCCTCGGATTTGCTGAGGTCAGTGATGAACAGAAGCGCAGGGAGTCTGTGGGAGGGAGCAGATCTCTCTTTTGTTCAAAAAACGCTGTTTACGGGTAACACAACACATCAACATACACTGTAATGTTTACCACATCACAATGAAAAGTACTTAAGTACTGGGTAGTGTCCTCTGTTGCTGAAACTTGTAACTGTGATGATACAATATAGATGCATTATAATCTACCATCTAAATGTAGCCTTGTTCTCCTCTTCAGACTTCTGTATAAAGAAATAAAGTGCAGAATTATAAAAACACAATTGATGGAACAACCAATATTCAAATGGTGTAACCAAATCTACCAAAACAGAAATCTTCGAATACTGGCTTAGATCATTATTACATCTTGCATACGTAGATGTTAAAATTAAACTTTTGAAACTATAAGGACATAATGAAAGGTAGTAAAGTCCATAGCTTAACATCCACTGCTTATCTGGAGGTTGTCCAGCTAAATGAAGACAAACCTTCACCTTGGATGTGAACATGAGGACATGAGGGGTTTTTGTCAGACTGTCAGCATGCCTTAAAGGCAGAGGCAAAAAGTCTTGGAGGTAATGTGATGTTGACTGTAGGAAGTCAGTGTTCCCAGGCAAGAAATAGTCCAGCAAATAACATTTCACAAGAATTACTTTTTTGCACAGACTAACCAACCAAGATGTAACGTGTTGATCTTTGAAAGTGTTGGTAGACTGTTGCCTCTGGACAGACCCAGGCTAGTTTTTTCCCCAATTCCAGTCTCACCTGGAAATAAATTATAACCTGCACTATTATATATATGGAAATTTACAAAATTACACTTTCCAGAATGTACTTTTCATAGTACTAGCAATCTGTTTGAATTGCACATAGTGCTAGTACCCAGCAGACAAAGGAGTGGGTGATACATGGCTAAAAAAGATTTTTAAGAGTGTATCCATTTGTTCCTTTGACAGACGCTGTTCACGTAAGACAAACAACATGCTGTACATGAAGCTTAGCCACTGCCATTTACCATCTCCTAAAAGACACAGTATTTTAAAAGTCACAAAATAAAGTCATGAGGGCTCCTTAGTCTGAAATCAATGTGCTGTCCTTGGGAGGTACAGAAGATTTAGACAGCATGAGAAAAAAGAGAATAGGAATATAGAATAAATAATAGAGGGGTTATGTGATAAGCTCTGCTGTCTTTAGTCAAAGCCTCCTTGACTCAACCTTCAACACTTCTGAGCTATTAAATGGCTCCTGAAAGACTGACTAAAGAGTTGCTACAATGCATGGATTTTCATTACTTACTGAAGGTTGACTGAGCATACTTGCTTTTCTAAGTGACACCCTGGTTAACATTCCTACAGGGCAATACTGATACAGATTATTGTTGATCAAGAAAGACCGACAACTGATATTTGGAACCAGTACAAATTACATGTAATGTTTTAACAGCATGTGATCATTCATAACTACGCTTCTTCATTATTAAGGGTAACTATAACCAAATACGTATAATAGAAATAGGAGTGATTAAATTAGGACGCTCTCCTCGTTTATGTGAGATTGACTGAGATTTATTAGTTTGTCTCCTGCAGCTACATCTGCTGTTCATCTCTATTTTCTTTTTTTTATTTTTTCTATCACTTTTATCTCCCACTAAGGTCCATATGTCAAAGAATTATTATTTATTGTTTTCCAGACTCTGTTTCAGGGTACTCTGTGGCTACCTTCTAACCTACCTGCTGGCCGTTAGCATAGCCTTAGCCAGTGTGAGAGTAGCTAATTGTTGCTGGTTTGTGGAAACACCTTGTTTCTTGTTCAGTTTTTGCTATCTCTGCTTGAAAGAGATTTTTGAGACCAAATAGTGACTACAGACATAGAAGTGGCTGCATCAGACCTGAAATAGCGTATTTAGTTTATCAATAATCGGTCAATAAAAATACAGATATCGGTAATAGGAAAAATGCCAAAAACTGGCCACAATAATCGGCCCAGCTGATAAACGGTCTATCCCTAGCGGGGCCTCCATGAATCGGCTTTGATCGGATTGGGATCCAGAGAGTTTGGAGGCCGACTCAATGCCTTTGACTCTTGTTGAATCTGCTATTGTCATGTGGGTGTGCTTGGTCAGCAGCAATGTTTAGGTGGGTGGTATATGTTAAAGTAAAAAAAAAACAAAACACATGAATTCCAGGACCCCAGGTTTCCCAGCAGAACATTGCATTGTTATGAGATGATGAATGTTATTTACTTCACCTGTCAGTGTTTTAATGGTGTGGCTTATCAGTGTAAGGGATTCAGATTTATTTCCCTACTAATAATCCCATATGTATGTACACAGGGCTGTAGGTGCTGCCATGCTGTGTTGTATGTGTGCCGTGTGGGTTGTCGCTGTGCATCTTATCACACCATTCTCAGTGAAGAGTGAAAATTGAGTACTACACCATCTGTGTATGCCTACATTTGTCTAAACAGGGCACATAGAGTGGCAATCTGTTACTGTAAAACTACTGTACTGTTTCAACGGTGAATTAACAGATGTATTATCCTTTTACGTCTGTGCTTTACTACTCATCAAAAAAACTCTGGCTGAAGGTTTTGTATTTATGAAAAGTACCACATTGATGTAATGTATGACTGAAAAATATTATACGAAAAGAAAATTGTAGAGCCCTGTTAGAGCCCAATATGTAACAACCTGAAATGTAATAATTTTTATAAATTTTTTTGTTATAAATGTAATAACTGGTCAATAATGTAACAAAGTTATATTTCAGGTCGTTGTTACATATCGGGCTCTAACACTGCCGTGTTTGTGGGATAGCCACTGGTCAGGGGTTAGTTTAATGGATAAATGATTGGTGCCAATGATATGATGTTCAAATAAAAGAAACAACAATATTCTCACAAATACAGCAAGAAAACACTCCTTTTGAGATCAAATTAATAGATTCCATTTATGAGTTTATTATACTTATTTACAGTATTTACTCTGACATACCCCAACACTATGTGGGTGGCACTTTGTTGAACATGGTCCAGCTTTTCTTGAATCCCTAACCCTCACCCTAACCCTAACCATAATTAAAAATCCAAATGAAATGACAACTCATGGCAGAAGCCCCCCACCCTAAGGAAACGTAAGAAAACCAAAAAGCAAAGCTAAAGTAACAGAAAATCTGAAAACCTCCCCAAAAACGTCCCGAAAAGCAGCCGAACGCTAGCAATTTAGCGGTAGCGGCGCCATTTACAA
The DNA here is from genome assembly GCA_024666655.1 of Dascyllus trimaculatus. Lineage (NCBI taxonomy): Eukaryota > Metazoa > Chordata > Actinopteri > Pomacentridae > Dascyllus > Dascyllus trimaculatus. Next base: position 23,001,075 of record CM045445.1, read on the forward strand.
ACACATCTAATTAAATCAAAAAAATCTCATGTGGTCACAGGGGTTACCCCAACAAAAAAAGGGTGCCCTCTGGTGGCTTTTAGAGTAAACCGCATTTAATTGTCCACCCGGTTACATTTACATTAAAAAAAATAAATTCCTGGATCCAGATGGTGATCTGGAGCAGTCCCAAAATTTCATCATTTCTTCTTTGTCCCATTTCACACATTTCCTGAAAATTCCATCCAAATCCGTCCATTACTTTTTGAGTTATTTTGCAAACAAACAAACAAATTAACAAACAAACCAACCAACCAACGCCGGCCATCACATAACCTCCTTGGCGGAGGTACCCAGCTGTTACATTTTGGGTTTTATTACATTTTGTTTTATAACAATTTGGGTCGTTGTTACATTTCAGGTCGTTGTTACATATCGGGCTCTAACAAGCCCTTCTCCTCAAGACTGTGTGGTTAAAGAAGGTCTCTGACAGAAAACATGCCTCAAATAGTAAATAGTGCACAGAGCACAGCATGCATGGCTGCCCTATATTTCTTTCATGAATTTGAAAAAAATAGGATAACATATTAGATCTAATTTTGGGACTACATCTTGGTTGCTAATTAATGTATTTATAGAAATGTTGGTACGAACACTGTGTTGGAGTGCTTTCTTAGACAAACAGTAATCCCAAGTAAAAGTACATCACAACATTAATGTTACGGGTACTCACTGTAAGATTAAAGGCTTACCATTTCTTAAAGACTGCTGGATGAAGTCAAAACTGTTTTATTTATTCCACCAAATACCTCGTTACATAGATTTTCATTATAATACACTAGAATACTGGGTTTTGAAGAGACATTTTGATAGGCCTCAATTGGTAGTAAAATGTGTCTTTTGGTAAATATTTAACAGCGTTATACACTTAATAAATATTTAAAGGTTATTTTTTTCTGAACTACATACACTCCATTTCTTGTATAAGCCTTTGCTATAATAGAACTGCAGTGCACAGCAAAATAATAAATGGGAGAACAGCACTGTGTTTTGTCTCTCTTTAGAAAACAGAAATCTAAGTGTGACACAATACAGTGTACGTACAAGCAGTGCTTGATATTCTGTTCGATCTGTCAGCCAATTAATAAAGTGAACAAGTAAAGCAAACCATAGCGAGTGCAGTCAACTTGCATGTCAGAAACAAAGCAGGAGAAGGAGAGCTCAGACAGTGGTGTGGTAGTCGATTGGACAGGAGTGTGCAAGCTTCCACTGCATGTACGTGCAGAAGAGTCCATTGGCTCCTATTGCTATGGCTGCAGTGTGATGCTTTTCTTACATAACACAAACTTTAAAATCTACTCCCCACTACACATAGCTGATGCACTTTTGAGAGGAAAAACATCCTCCAGGAGTACTGTCATCATGCAACAGGGGAACATGCATACCAACAAGTGGCCTGTTACATCAGCAGCCTTGTTCTGGGGTGTGTGAAGGTGGACGGACAGTGTCATCGACAGCAACATGTTTTTCTAAGTATGGAATTCAATCAAACATGTTTGTACAATTTTTGTCTTTCAAAATGTGAAATGTGTCTCCAACAACTGCAATAAGTTTTCTCTTTTGTGTATACTGAAAACATATCTTCTTTGGACTCAGTCACTTTGGGTCGGCAGTCATTGTCCTATTTATCACAAATGCTAGTTTTGTATAAATCACACAAGTGGTAACAACATTATTATTATTATTATTATTATTATTATTATCATCATCATCATCATCATCATCATCATTATTATTATTATGATTATTATTATTATCATTATTATTATTATCAACATTAGTCAAAATGTTGACATTTTGACTAACTCTGTAACACTCACTCGATATGAGCCAAGTGAATTTATTGGCATCAGCCCATTCTGAACCACACAGGACAAACTTTTCATTGTTATTGGACATATACTCACTGAACCACTAAGTGCTGCACTCATTTTTGCCATAGGAGTGAAAATGCCCTCAAGCTTTTAGTCATTTTACATAAACAGGGGTGAATAGTACGGATGTCAGTTCACACTAATTAGGCCAATAATCACTGATGATGGGTGGATGCTGGCAGCTAAATTTAGCAAACTCTAGAACTGGATTTGCAGTTAGGAAATGGTAAAGTTCAGAGTTTTATATTTTGAATTTTACCTTGCTCATTAGGAAAATTGACATGTATGAACTGTATCAGTATTTTATCATCTTTGGTTCCAGCAAGCATAAAACACTTTCCAAAATTTATTTTGGGCTCTATGTCACACTTTAGTGTTTGCTCTTCCATTAACAGTAGCATGCACCAAATACTTGCTGAAAACCTGCGCAACACTGAGATGCTAAAAAGTGCAATAAAATGCCAAAAAATACTGTAAACAAATTGATCAACGGTATACATAGGTTTGGGTGAGTATGTGAATACATATGTGTGTAGGAGAAAGGATGAGCAAGAGGGAGAGAATCTGCTGCACCGAGCAGATCTGCAAGGCCAAGGTCAAGGTCACAGCAGGCGTACGTCCCGCCAGCAGCAGAGGTAACCTGAACCAACAACTGCAACACCAGAGAGCATTCACTATCTCCAGCCTGGGTGTGAAATGAAAAATGCTTGCCCTTGTGCTGGTGTGAACAGAGCTCTGAGAAAGTGTATGCACATTTTGACATATAAGCACAGGGAACTTTGTGTCCTATTTTCACAGACTAGACTTTTTGGCATGTTGGGCAACACTTTACTTTCTTCATTTTGAGAGGCTCCTAATGCTGTCCACTAGTAATGCTAATCTCAGTTTAGCTGATGCTTTATATTTACATTCATATAAAGCGAGGCCTTTGTAAATTCTAGTTCAATTCACCTCAGACAAAAGTAAATCAGTTAAAAATCGAAGTTCTTGGTTGTGGCAGAGTACTAGCATCAATCAGAGTAATGCATCTTACATCCTATTACTATAATGCTATAAAGTAATATGTTTATGTGCTATTTTTTCTTAGGAATAACCTTGGGCATAAGCAGTTTATGGGCTGGTTGGCTCCAATAAACATTTTGTTTAAGTGAAAGGATCCAAGAGGGTTTATGGGGTAACATAAGGAAGAAAATATGTGTGAAACCAGAGGTCAAATATGCAATTGCCCATCAGGAACCCTTACTCAGACTCTTTAAACAGCCTCACAAGGGGATCTGGATTTTATTTTCCATGCAGTCAAGTCCAGGGTGCTGCAGTTTGCCTAAAGCCAGTGGGGCACCAAAATCCATTAATGTTTGGTAGTAAAACAGACTTAGACATCAAATAACCATTTAATACAGAGCATGTATTAGTGAAGAAAAACGTCTGGTGTACAGCACTGCAATGAAATACTTTAGGGTGTTGCCAACATCGTGTCATCATTTTTTTTTGGATTACACTATTAATTATTAATTGAATAGTTTGATATTTCTGAAAGTATCTGTGTTTGCTTTGGTAAAAGATTAAAATGCTAACAAAGCTCTATCCTTACTGGAGGGTACCAGGCTTTTTTTGATCATCACTGAGGTCATCAGCAGAAAGTTTAAGTTTCGGAGTGAGAGCTTACTGATGAAGTCATCAGTGACCCCAGGTAAATTAGCGGGCCATTTCAGTCTGGGATTTCTGACTGCGTCGTGACTCACATTGTATTTTCCTGCCCCACGGAGGCATGCAGAGCAACAGTCAGAAACGCTTTAACCAAATGGCGTTCCTCTGTGTAAAACTCCACTCAGCTTGTCCCCTGCCTTTGCTGCCTCTTAGGGGAGATCTATAACAGTAACACAAACTGGCAGAAAAGTCTCAACAGTTTAGAATTTGCCACAATAATGATAGCCTCAGCCTCTGTGCTATTTGGCCTTGGCAAGCAAGAAAAAACTCATAAAATAAGCAACCTTGTACAAGCCACAGCATATTTTTTAAACTATTCCTATTAATTCTTATAGCTTCTGGCATTCCTATTTTCATAACACTAATAATTGCTGGCTATGGCTGTTGCTGTTACTGTAAATGAAATTTTAACACACTGAAAATTGACATGTCAGAGGCTTTTTACTGAAGAGATACAGTTTAGACTTGTTCATATTTTTTCTGTGACAGGTTACAGAAAACAGACATATAGGTTTAAGAGACGCTGCCAAAAGAATGGTTGTGTGTGTGAGAGTTATAAGAAGAGGATGAGGCCCGTGTTTAGACAGCAGCATCCTGAACTGGCAAAATGAAGAGGAACAGGTCTCAAGATCACAGCGTCTGAGAGAGAAAGGAAAGAAGCCAGACAGCCATTAATATTCTTTAGGTTGTTCAGAACTGTCCTTTGTTTACGCTGCTTCAAGATAAATGGAAAAAGGTTACACTTAAGTTAGTTTCTCTTTCAGTGACGTTGTATGTAAACTTTGTTGGCATGAGAGGAAAACTTTTCAAACATTTAAGTGGCTGTCAGTCATTAGTAATAGTTGCATGCAACAGATCCAATATTGGTCCATCTAAGAAACCTGATTATAAAATCCAGGTAGCACCAAAACAGTGCTTAAGTACTCTTCATGAGGCACATGATTTTTTTTTCTCAGTTTTTGCTGCTTTATAATAAAACTGTGCTATATTTAAGATAATATATTACTCTACCTCATTTATCTGACGTGAATAGTTACTCTGTTGTTAGGTCTTAACCTTTATTCTAAAGCACTCTGCATCAACATCTATTGTTTTAAAAGTGTTGCATAAAAGAATGGTGACTTGGCTTGACTCTTTAGATAAAAAATAAATAAGCAAAGAAGATGATTGTTGTTATGAAATTATTAAAACTACCTAACAGGCTATATCATGATTTTGTTTTATAGATTATTTTTTGAGGCATTATGGGGGAATGACATGTAGCTAATGGACGGGCATCGAACCACGGACTTGCTGCTCAGTGCATTAGCACTGGCCTGGTTTGCATTCTAACTGTTCAGCTTTTGTGTTGCCCCATACATGACACTACTAAAATTACCGCCTTGGCATTCTTGGCCTCTGCCAACCAATCAAGGGACAGTTTACAACCTTGTATGTCCAGATTTTGCCTTTAACATTTTGGATATAAAACGTCATCACTCCATCATTTTAACATATTTGACATTGTCCTAGTCAGTGCCTGAATACTTGTGTTGCAGCCAAAATGTGTCTTGTGAGGTGACAGTGACCTTTGCCAAAGTGTAATCAGTTCATCTTCGAGTCCAAGTAAACATTCGTGCCAAATTTGAAGAAATTCCCTCCAGGCATTCAGGAGATATCACTTTTACAAGAAAAGGACAGACGAACGACCAGAAAAGACTCCTCCAGCCATAGCTGTCTCTGTCCATGGCTGTTGCATGCACAGAAGCATAAAAATTATCTAAACCTTAAAACATTTGCTTAAAAAAGTTGCTCACACAAGAATATAACAAAATACTACAATAAATGCAATGTAAAATTGTCAAGGGCCATTCTGTGGTTAACGAGTACTTTACATTTCATACTTGAAGCATGTTTTGCTGATAATGCAGTGGCCCCCAATATTTTTTCAAAACTTAAAATTCCACAAAAATAAGTCTGGTATTAAATGACAAAATGATATGTATATATTTCCAAATGAAGACAAGAAACTATTTGGACATCCAAAAGTGGCTTATCTATAGATCATACTTAAAGTTTTTTTGGGTTTTTTTCTCTCTTTTGGCTTGCTCTGCTATATTACTTAATAACATCTGAGGATTGGATCACTCACTGATCCTATATCGAATGGTCTGGGAACTAGTTGTATGTGGTGATTCTTGTGGATAGCCAGAAGGATCCTGATTGCTGTTTCTAGCCTGTTTTTCTCGATTTTACTCACAATCGTGCTGTCCAGTCTCCTGCTGGCCTGGTCACAAGACATCAATTTTTGAATGTTTTGAATATACCCAAATGTGTAGGATTTGCTAATCTGGTGAATGGAGTGGACTTCTTTGTGCAAACAAATGATGCTCTGAGCTCACTTCACTTGTCTTTGCCAGTTTTGCTAATGCCTTCAGCTAACCAGTTCCATGGTCAATTATAGTGAATACATGAAGTCATTTGCCCCTCAGTTCACACAGGCATCCCTAGCAGAGTAAACACATAATACATTAACAGTGGACACGTTTCAAGTTTCCCAAACAAACTTGTCCAGATACATTTCTGTTACCACATAAAGGCACATTCATACTTTCTCAAGTGATAATTTAATGTAAATACACACACACACGCACACACACACCTATCATCTACCTATCTATCTATCGATCGATATAACATATATATTTTCCTGTTAATTAGAAATTTTAAGTTGAATAAACTTGACATTTATCAATTCTTCTTCCACAACTGTCCCTGAAGAATAAACCTCAGAAAGTTGTATGAAATGTAGGTTCATAAACTCAAGGGCAAACACAAAAGCAGCCAGTCAGAGAATATGATGCAGCATAGTGAAAAAAAAAGAAAGAAAAGAAATGGAAGTTAAGTCATTAATCTAGAAGGATGGTGCTCAGCGTGGTGTTAACCCCAGGGAGTGGCTATTTCTTGGTGATGCCATCCTCCAAACTCCAAAGGATGAGTCATCGTGGAAGTAACTAAGAGGGCAAATAACGTTCACACATGGTCTGGCAAAGCAGCACGACAGTCCTTGGTGAGACACAAACTTGGCTGCAGTCAGTCAAAAGTTTGATTCTGTTGGCAGTTTTTGTCTCGCAGGTGTCCTCTGTTCAAAAGCATCTTTCACTCTGTGCGTTGCCTAACCGATACCTCTGTGCAGTCTTGCAAATGTATGAACACGTGCATGCGTGCACGTGACGCATGTATGAGTCTACAGTATATGCCTGCCCAAGAGTGAGCCTGCATCCCTAAAGGTAAGCCTGTGGAGTCTGCGACATCTCCTCTCACCCTACTGTCAGATGCTGCCTAAGCTGTTGTCTACATGGCTTCTTAACGGTCTGAGGAGCAATGTACCCTCCTGTCCTTCCTCAACACACAACACACCCTGCTGACCCAGTCAGGGTTAAAGGTCAGCATAGAGCCTACAGCTAGCAACAGAACGGCAACTCTGAAAAAGTTTTCCTGTCCCCTCTTCACTTCCACTGAGACACAAGTATGAGTTTGCAGAGTTGGAAAAGCAAATTTGTCTCTGACATTTTGTTTTGTTTTTTTTAGTTCAGTTTCGTTTCAGTTTGTTATGGGATAAGTCCGTTGTTGTTGAGGTTTTTCAGTGAGATCAATAACATGCATCTGTGACTAATAAGTAAGATGCACCATTTTTGTGACTCACATTTGATAATCCATGTGTACTGTAACTTTTCAACTTCAATCTAGTATTTTATACTTTAACTTTACAGAGGCAAAATTTCTCTATTGTCATCTGCAACATGCTGAAGATGTTCAATAAAGTAAAAATTAGTCTGAATTGGAAAACGGTTAAGAGTTAGGTTAAGAGTTTTAAAAAATGCTTTAGAAACTCCTGCCTAAATATGCACTTTCTCTGCAGGTTTGACAGATGAAGAAAACAAAGACCTTCGACACTTCTGAGTTGCTAAAACTGTGCAACAGCTGCCTTCCGACATCTTACTTTCTTTTTTAATCCAACAATTTAAGAGCCTGATAAATCAAAAATACTTTATAATTTTGGTGCAACAATCACAAACAAGAGTCAACAGTCATACTAAAGGCTCAGTGTGGCTACACCACTATGCTTTGAGTAAATGCTAATGTCAGAATGCTAACATGCTAACAAAAACAATGTTAATATACTCATGTTCAGCATGTACCATGATCGCCATCTTAGATCAATGCGTTAGCATGTGAATATTGCAAAATAACACAAAATACAAAGTACAACCGAGGCTAATGGAAATGTTACTCTTGTTAATATTTGGTCATAAACATCAAATACCAAATAAAGGATAAACTGAAATTTTGATTGAATAATGGCACTAGGTGAAAAGGTAAGACTGTTACAATTCATTACAAGGGAGGCATAATTGTTTGTGCCAAATGGTATGGTGACCTCTGCGATAGTAGACTAGACATATTGCTCAAATACACACAACTACGGTGTCACTACAAAAAACGAATTACCACTGAAGTCACTGGGAGTTATTCTCTGAGAATTACAAAATAATTGTAAACAATTGTATGGCTCCCACTCCACTTTAACTGAGATGTTTTAGTGTGGATCAAAATCGTGGAAACCCACACAACACTGGAATAAAACATTCTGGATCACCATTTTGTGCTATTTCCCACAATGACCTACAGTTACCACAATATAAACGTTATGGCAAAATCTCTGACAATAGATAAATTGACATCATCTGACAGTAAGTATTTTCTGCAAATCCCAACCCATTTGATTTGTCATTTGCACAACTACTGGCATTAATCCTTTCAGAACACATGTACCAGTCCCTCAAAGAAGCCTCTTTAATTTGAACCTACTTAATGTAGCTGTGTGAGAATGAAGATCCTCCATACTTTCAGTTTAGCTGTGGACACTCCAGGCCACTAATCCATGTTACAGGTTAGAGACACAAGTGAGTCAAAGAGACACTACATCAAAGATGAAGCTGAGAATAAAACCCCATGCTGCGGTGGCCTTAATCCTTCAACACCTGCGAATTGAAGCACGCTCCTTTGATGTTGTTGGTTCAGCTGGAGAGAAAGACACTTGATAGGGAGCGAGAAAAATGGGTGGATAATAGGCTGCTCATTTAACACAGAACTAAAGTGAATGCAAGTTAAGGTGACAGATTGGTGTGGATAGCACATGAACTCTTCTATAACTCTTCAATGATGTAACTCCAGTAAGGTTTACTGCTCCATCCCGTTGATAAAGTACTGTATGAGACTGCTGACTGGATATCTGGTGATGTCTGGGAGCAGTAAATATATAAAATTCAAAGCCAGCTACAATTCATGAAGACATGGAGCTTGTCTGGAGCCCTGGACATTATTGTATACACATCATTTCTTGATCCAGGCCTCCTTGTACTGGATAGTCCTACCACAACACACAAATGTCTCTGCAGCCCTCACGTGGCAGGGACGTTATTAAGAATTGTGCTTTCTGGTCCTATGCTTTTATTTCTGTGTGAAGCTTTAATTATGCTGCTATTATTTTTCCTTTCTGATGATGTTCTCAGTTAAAGGTTACATAGATGAGTCAGCCTTAACTCGAACACAGCTATCCAATTAAAACATATGCATCGCAGTTCCTCCGTATCACTCCCTCCGCAACATAACCACAGTAAGGGTCTGTATTAGGTGTATGTATGTATAGTTTGTACGTACAGTATGTCTGTATTAGGATTGTAGATGAGAAAAATCAAAGAGAGACAAATCTGTGCAGCACAAACATAGCAACATATCAGAGCTAAAATGATGAGTTGAATCAACAGGAAAATTAATCAGAAACAAATTTAGTTGACAAATCATTCAAAGGATCATTGTTTAGGTTTACCCTATTATCAGAAAGGGTTATGCATATGTTTTCATCAATATATAATGATCTGTGACTACAAATTGTTGTACTTTTGTTAGCTTTTGCTTCATTAGAATGAGCCCTTCATATATGGCCGCCATGTTCCGCTGCCATGTTTCTACAGCAGCCCAAAAAGGACACACCAAAACCTGGCTCCAGAGAGGGTCTTTGGTGTTTTTACACTGGAGTTTGCCACTAAATTCTACACACTGGCCCTTTAAGTTTTTTTGTAAATTTTGTTTGTTACAGCCTCTCAAATGTGATTAATTGCTTGTTTTCTTCTATGATAGAAAATTCAATAACCCTGAGTAATAATTGTTTAGACAGAACTCGTAATACAACGATGTTACTTTGAGATCCCCAAGAAAATGTGGTGTGCTTCTCATAATTTTCTGATATTTTACAGATCAAAAGACCAGTTCAGTTAGTCTAGAAGTGAGTTAATCTGGAAAATAGCTGTTAGCTGAATCTAAATCAACAATAATAATTAGCTGGAGCCCTAAAATAGTGCCACCAACAACAGTAATACAGAAACAATAGCAATACAATACAACAATCTAGGCTACCGCACAAAGGAACGATAGGGACAGAGGGGAGATGGATGAGCCCCGGGCAGCCAGCTCTGCCACTGCAGGCCATTTTCTCTGTCCAGCAGGAGCAAAGCTGAAAGGACAAAATCAGCACAACAAGAAACAAAGGAGAGGAAGTGGACAGATCCAGTAATTTTTGCATAATTGAGATCATGTGAATAATTCCTGGACATCAGAGGACACACAAACATGTAAAAGGCCAGAGTCCAAGACAAGAGCAAGATGTAAAATCTAAGTGCTGGAGCACGATAAAAGTACATCACTCTTTTTAAATTATTCAGGTCAACTTAATTTGTGCTGCAGCTATCAATTGTTTCATTTTTACAAAGTGATGTTTTGTTTGCATAATTGTTTAGTTAATAAGATGTCAGAAGTCTATAGATTCTTTTTGTATGTTTGTATGTCTTGTCCAATCCAATATAAATTTGATTTGTTCTCTCAAAAGACACTGAATAGAGCAAATTGACATTGGTAAAATACTTTTCTGTCAGTCCACTAATCAATGAATTGATTAGTTGCTTCAGTAGGGCACTGAATTAGGGCTTCAGCAAACAATTCATTTGTTTATGGATGAATCTAATGAATAAAATATTTCTTTCTGAGCCGTCTAAAGACTGTTTTCCAGAATAATGTATTATTTGTTTAGCCTACAAAATACGAAAATCAAAAAATTGTCATCACAGTTTCTCAGACTCCAATGAGACAGTTTCATATTGTTCAATTTTCCCTATTAAGAGTCCTACTTCCAAAAGATATGAAATATACATGAAAACAGTTTGGTTTTTGCTTAAGAAATTACTTAAAAATTAACCAACTTTCCATATTGTTGTGGATTCAACACATTTCAGTACTACAATTTTTCATTCCTCCTAAGAAAATACACATTCTTATGTATGAATAATATTAAGCTGGAAATGAACAGGACACAAATGATTTCCACACAAAGTAAAACCCATATTCCAGCAATATGAAGATTTTTGAGCAAGCAATAACAATTATTGTCATAATATCTTATTAACAAAGATGCTCCCGACTGATAAGGTCAAGCAGCATCATACAATTTGTCTCCAGTTCTTCTGTTCATATTATACCTCAGTGCATGTACCACCAACCAGCCCCTCTTTCCAGTGCTTTGTTGAGAGCCAAACATGTTGGGGGGTTGGGTATAAGAAACTGGGTGTGGCTTCACTGTTGTCATGGCAACAGAGTTATCGCTGCTTTGAACCACATCTACCAGCCACTGCATGGAGTGAAGAAACTCAGTCACCAATAACAGTATGTGCAGGCAGCATACTGTGATGTACGCTGATATGTAAAACATTACAGAGTCTCAGCCTTCGTGCGTGCGTGACATCCCAATACAAAGGAGCTGAGCAGCTATGCATGGACAGGCAGGTGCTCGGTGGTTTCCATGCAATTCCTATGTGCAGACCTGTAATAGCCTGGGATAAAACCTATTCCTTTGTGACAGAGTGATAGCCTCTCCGGCTTCTCAGAGTTCAAACAAGCAAAGCCCATCAGTTATGCCAGCAGCAGTACGGCAATAGTGCTGTACAGCAATATCTTCCTTAATAGGCCACCGCTGTTATAAAACACAAGGTTACATGACATTATTGGGCTTCGTAAACAGAGTCAACGGGTTCGGTGCGGGTAGCTGTGTGATGGCAATAAGTGCCTGACCTGCAGGCAACCCCACCGAGGAGCTTATAGAACATAAACCAGGGGTGCTGATGTCGACATACTGATGAAAAAGGCTCTCCAATATGTGGGTTTATCTACAACCCAGTGCACACCTCATGATGATACAGTAGGGGGGAAACTGACAGTATATAAATACAAAACTGCTTTTCATCTCAGAGAAAATGCATTTACTTCCACCAAAAATTTCTGCTCACTAATCACCTCACATCAACCCCTGATGTAGATTCGTCAATAAAAAGCTTCACATAGAGACCCAGCCTTTCATTAATTCAATATCACAGTCAGCATAGCTTTGCCTTCAAAGGGGGGCTGCATTTAGAAGATTGTGGTTCTCATTTCCTTTAGACACTCACAGTTATTTAATGCAAGCAGCAATTTGTGTGCACACTGAAAAACCCTTCACTCAAAACTGCTTGATCAATACAAGATTGTACTTTAAATATATTAGCAGACTAAACACTTAAGAGCCACAGAAAATGGACCGACTTAGTGTTCAGTTGTATATGTTGCAAATGTTGCCATCTGGTGGTTAAATACAGTACAGCAAAAACTGCTAAGGCACAGCATGAGACAAGTGAAATAAAAGGAAACCAAAATAAATGAAAGAAGAAATGCAACCAAATGGTTTGATGAGGATGAAAGGTTTTTTAAATGCATGCAGGCAGATAATACTGAAGAGTAAACTGGAAGAAAGGGCCTATCACATTACCCAGAGCTGATAGGAAAGCCAAAGAGGCAGCTTCTTTGTCCACATTTGAAAATCAATAGGTCCAGTGCTTATGTTCTCTTGTTTGTTGTCTGTGTTTCTTCACTATCCCTTTCTTTCTCCCCCTTTTACCTTTACCACTCCCTGTCAAGGCAGATGGCTGCCCTTCCTGAGCCTGGTTCTGTTATATATATATATATATATAAATATATACACACTACATACTACATACTATATCACAAATGTGCTTGGTCATAAGAAATTCTTACATTGGTTGGGTTTTCCATGTATAACTTTGTAGGGTTCTCAATTTTAATTTTTAAATTGGTCAGGTAAATCCCCATAATTAATAAAAACCCTAGGGTCTTAACCTTATTTCATTTAGAAGGATCAATCTGTATTTTATATAATTTTGTAGGGTTTTAATCATAATATTTAAATGACTCAGGTAAATCTACAACATAATTAACACTCTAGGGTCTTAACCTTAAGACTTAAACTTGACAGGTAAATTCTCAATGACAATGTTTCTCTGCTGGAAAGCTGTTGTTTAAAATGTGCTATATAACTAATGACTTGACATTTCGGATTGAACAAGATGCCAAGATGTATTAACATTTATCTATTCTCTGCAATAACATATCACATAGTACATATATATATATAAAGAATCATGCACTTGAGTGAGCAGGTAAAGACATTTCTGTAAATGGGAAACAGGGCTGAGGGATACCTTTGTCACGTCAGCAATGGAAAAAAACCCCACACTATATTCAGCCACTAATGTTTAGCCTCTAATGTTAAATTTACTTACTGTATCATAGTTTCAGTCATCATGTGAATAAGGAAAGTTGTGGAGATAGATAGACATACCTTGACTTGTAGATGCCCAGTTCATTCAGAAGCCATGTATTCTCTCTTTATCCACGTCTGAGAGGGTAAAACGAACAAACACTAAATATTTTTTCTACATAGCCTTAGCTGTGGTAATAATGTGAATACCAATGACAGTTAAACAGGTTACTTACGAGCCATGTGTCACCCAGTTTAACTTTTAATGTCGTAACAAGTTTGCTAACGGTCCAGACAGTGTGTTTGAGAGGTAAAAGCTGGTATTTGTTCGTGCTGGTTCTCATTTTGCGTAGTTATGTTTAGGTTAGTTAGTTTTAAAAGCGTATATAAAAACAACAATACCTGTACACGGCCTCAAAAGATACCCTCCTGTTAGCTAGCAGCAGGCCTGAGCTGTTTGAGTCGTCCACTTCGTTGAATTTTAATATTTCCGACCGTTTTTCACAGCCCGTAAACGTAGCAGAGCCGTTTAAGCGCCAAACTAGAGTCGTTAGCATAAAGTAGCTATTAGCTGCAGTTAGTCAGAGGTCCCTATAACTTCTAGCTTTTAAGGTAAAAAATAGTTCAAAAAATATAAGAAAACGTCGGAGCTAAAAGTAGCTGACACCTCCTTCTCAAAAGACTGGACTTAATGCTATGTTTCGATATAAGACTGCCTGGTTTTCAAGCAGTGTGCCACAGACATGTCACAACTTCTGGAGTAAGTAACTTAACTTAGGTCAGTGCTTAGGTTATGGAGTTTTTCAAGCTAACCTATTAGCTAAATTAACCAATTTAGCTAGCAGGGACATTTAAATAATTTAACTGAATTTATTATTTTGGTTAGCTGGATGTTTGCTCATGAATTAATATTGTGACGCCGTCCTAAATATGCTGCTAACATGAAGTTAGCTTAAAATAGCTCGACAAAAACTTGTCTTTAAAAGGGCCTGTTGGGATCTTTACCTTAGTTCAAGCTGAAACTATATTTTTCTTGTGTTAGTTGTTAAACCTGGCTTTTTTTTCTTTTTTTTCTTGTAGTATTGGAGGGTGGCACTATTGCTGGTTGGAAGGCTGCAGATTACCTTTTCAGTGAGGATGCTACGTGTCCGGACACTCTGAGGTAAGCATGATTAAAATGCTGAAAAGCTGTACATGCATCATCCATCTAATCGTTTTTTGTAAAGCATTGTACTACAATCCATTTACAGCTATACACTGTTGTTCTATTTTTCAGGATATTTGAGAGCAAAGATTACCTTTGGAACAAGGTGACAGTTTTTCACAACTTGTTTCTGTCTGTCTGTGAGAGGCGGCAGAGTGTGAAGTCTGTGTGCATCGGTCATTATGTGCTGCCTCCAGCCTCCGTGCAGGACGGTGAGGATTACTGTATATTTATTGATTTGTTGTAAGACATACTAAATCCATACTGGATAAATCTTAGAGTTTCAAGATGATTAGGGAACACAGAAAGTATGTCTCTTTGCTACACAAACCACCTTTGCACATTTTTCTTTATTTTTTGCCTTTTAGTGTTAGATGGTAAATAATTTTACTTCTTCATGTTTCGAAAAACTATTCTAAGGTACCAATTACCGTTCTTTCATTAGTTCAACTCTCAAACATAAGCAGCTCGTTATCAAAGGAAAAATACCTCACTAAATATCTTTTCAGAGGTGAGGAATGTGGCTGGGAGATTGATTTGGGAGTATGAAAATGAACAGTCAGAAGCACAGGTAAGCACACAAGGCAACAGAATTTACGCAGATCATGTAAATGACTATAATCACTGTAGTTAGAAGTGCCTTCTGCTTTACAGGGCTCCCATAAGAGTTTTAGTCACCTGACAGAAGAGGACTACAGTGAAGAAGTCAGCAGAAGCAAGTCTGTGGACTTTACACTGTAAACATTTTAAATTTGAATTCAGTAAATTGTAAACTCTCCAGTAAACTCATTAAGTCCCTATTGATCTGTTGGCAGCTCTGAACCGTCAGTGACAGACTCATCAGAAAGTGAAACTCCTCTGTATGATCATTTGGGAAATTATCCAGACAGTAGCATGCTTACAGGTGAAGTATGTAACATAGTGTACTGTATGTCTGTACATATTTCTGATTGAAGGTATGGTGTTATCCATATTATGTGACAGTATTCAGGATCTGATTACCTGATTCTGTTTATCTAATCATTACAGGATATGTCAGCATGGACAACCTGCAGAAATATTCAGGTGAACTGTGTGATTTCCATACCGGGTGTGTCCAGTGCTGCAAGTGTAAAGCGACCATATACATAACTAAAGCATGTTAAAGCATGTTATGCTGCTCACAGTCACGTGCTTTAGATAAATACTAAAAATTAGTTATTATATTTGGTTATTATGTTTGCATTGGCTTTCTGCACACATGTATTTTGTGTAGATGAACACACATCAAATTAATCGGTGTAACATTGGTAACGCTAATATCATTTTGTAATGTTGTTCATATTAATTCATTGTTTCTGACAAATACAGCATTTTATCCCTCTGACTTAGTCCCTAATTTTCTTGTTGCCTCATGAAATGAATCTTCCTTAAAAAGGCAAGTGATACTAATGCCTCCACATTTGTCATTACAATCTTCTCATAATAGTTGCCTATGTGAGCCACAGGGATTACCCTTGTTAGCTCAACTAACTTGGTTTGTAGCCACAGCTTACTTAGTATTACCTATTACTCTAAATATAACTTCAGTTTTACAGAGTTCTTTTGACCAGCAACATCCTGCAATGTTATCTTTTCACAAACATGATGGGGCTGACAGACGGGTAATCTACAAATTACTAGTATTGTAGTGGACATTACATTTGGGTGGAAAAAAACATCAGCTTGCAGTCTTTTTATTGAACTGAGAAACTAAAGCTTCAGCCTGAGCATGCTTTTGTCTTAGTGCTCCAATTGGACAGTCTTATCGGATTCGAGTATTGCTTTTCAAGATAAGGGGTTCGGTCTTGATTACATCATGGCATATCGATTTTTAACACTCAATAGCAACTTGTAATCAATGGCAGCTTAATATAGCTATGTTAAAAATGATGGTAAAATAGTAGTTGGTGTTACCTGTAATTTTGTAAGTGTAACCAGCTGATTTTACGTGGTATCTTGCACCCCTGAGAAGTGGACTGTGCCGCTGCTCTTTGGCCAATCAGATGCTTTGTTTTGGTACCGGCCCAGCTATCAGGAAGAAGTAACCTGCATCCTGCTGCTGGACTTTGAAGTGACTAAGGTTCAACTCAGTGTTAGATTTCTCTTTGGAGTCAGACTGTTTCTTGCCTGGTTCACCTTCGTCCTGTTCAAACCTCCGTGTTGCTTCTGTCATGGCGCAGGAAAATCTGTCCGTGGTGGTGCACTCTGCGGGAGACCTCCGGCTTGTAAGAAACCGACCACAAAGTTCTCAAGATTTAACGTTGCATATTGACTTTACCATTTTTGTTAATTAAACTTACTGCAATTGTTGGTGCATTTTGTGTGCAGGAAAACCGCCCCATCCCGGAGCCAGAACCTAATGGTGTGTTTGTGTTTCTAGTAAAGATATTTACAAATGATACGCCACTTTAACAAGCTGAAACATGTTATGCATCTTACATAAGATTTTTAAACCATTCAATCGGATGCAATCCAACTTTGAAAATGTACAGCAGGATCAGAACTACCTGTTACCGTCCCATTAATTATTATTATTTTTATTTTAGTCATTCTGAAAATATTTGTGACGTCAAAATCAGGTGTTTGAAACCTTTTTCATTTAGTTAGTTGTAAGCTTTAAATTGGACTGAGTACCAATTTGTTTATTCATATTTGGTTCAATTTGTCAGAGATCTGGAATTAGTCTAGTCTGTAGTGTTTTTTGCAATAAGGCACCAAAACGCACATGTCTTATTAGTTTGAACTGGACTGTTCTCACTGTGTACATGTCTTGTCTGTTATGTTTTGTGCTCAGAGGTTTTACTGCAGATGCATTCTGTTGGAATCTGTGGATCAGATGTGCACTACTGGAAGCATGGCCGAATTGGGGATTTTGTGGTTAGAAAGCCAATGGTTGTGGGGCACGAGGCTGCCGGGCGGGTGGTAAAAGTTGGCTCAGCCGTCAAGCACCTTAATGTGGGTAAGTGAGTATATGGTACGTGAGTTTCAGGGCTGTGAAGTACCAAAGGCAGTGTATCCTACAATGTGCACTGCAGAAATCTGTTTATTCTGCTAAAAGGGAAATATGGGTGCTTTTACTTTTTGAACAGCAATATTTAATATTGTTTTATTATAAATCTTTGTATAATAGAAACTTATATTTTACTGTGGTTATTTTTTAGCTGTGGTGTTGTAAATCAATTTAAATGTATTGACTTTCCCTTTTGTGATATCGCGATCATTTCACACTCCCTCTGTGATACTGTTATCTTTACAAACTCATCCAGCACCATAAACTTCATCTTGTATTTTGTAGGTGACAGAGTGGCCATTGAGCCCGGTGTACCTCGCGAGACGGACGAGTATTTCAAAAGTGGACGATACAATTTGTCCCCTACCATCTTTTTCTGTGCCACACCCCCGGACGATGGAAACCTGTGTCGATACTACAAGCACAGTGCCAACTTCTGTTACAAGTAACAGTTTTTTTCAGGATTGCATGACTTTGCACCACAGATTACCTTACAATTGCCTGAACTCACTAACTGTTTGCTAACTCTTGCCTAACTTTTGCAAATATCCTCTTTTCCTTTTCTCTTTCTTTAGGTTGCCTGATAATGTGACTTTTGAGGAGGGAGCTCTCATTGAACCACTGTCTGTGGGGATCCATGCCTGCCGCAGAGCCGGCGTGACCCTCGGCAGTGTTGTCCTCATTTGTGGTACAGGTATGATAAGTCAAACCTCCTAAAATTACACGGTAAAACAAGCCCACCAACTTTTGTGGTAATTTTCCATCAGCAACATAATGCACAATGTATTTTCGGAGTGTGCTGCAAATTGATGTAAAAGAGGTGATTGTTCTCTATTTAAGTAACATTCCCATGCAAGTAAGGGATCTGATTAACACATAGTGGTTAGAGTCACGAACAGGAGAATCATACTGACTGAACATAACTTAATAGGGGGGAAAAACCAGTGAACCGTAACATACATTGCAAGATACTTAATATTTAACATATTCTTGATGTTGTGAAAACAAGTTAATGAACATTTAAGACATCTGTTGTAAGCAGTTAAACGCTTGATCTTTCCCAATAAGGGTTAAGTTGTGTAACACAGGTTCAGCATGAGTGCTAATGCAATGTCTACAGTGTGCATGTTGTTTATTTCCTCTCTTTCTACAGGAACTATTGGGCTGGTCTCTTTGCTTGTGGCCAAGGCCATGGGGGCCTCACAGGTCATTGTCACCGGTAACATGCAGTTTATAAATATTCATCTTTCCAGAATCACAAATGAAACGACCAGTTCTGATAAGATCTCCATAATCTTTGCCTCTGATCACCTTCCTTTCCTTTCTTCAGATCTGTCCCCAGAGCGTCTGAAGATGGCCAAACAGTTGGGTGCAGACTACCAGCTGACAGTGAATAAAGGAGATGCACCTGAGCAGCTGGCCAAGAGCGTACATGACATACTGGGAGCTCAGCCTCACATGACCATTGAATGCACTGGTGCTGAGAGCAGCATCCAAACTGCCATCTATGTGCGTGACCCAGTTAAGACCATTCTAAGATGTATTAAGAATTATGGAGCACTTCCACAGAAGTCATAGTCCCAAAACTAAGAGGATTAAAGCACAGATATTGTTACTCCTGGATGAGTGTTAGAAAGACAAGCTGTGGTATAACTCTTTGTCAGTTCTTGGTGTTCAGTTTTTACTTTTCTTAATTATGTTTATGCCATGCAACTTTATGCCTCTACTCCACAACACTTCAGAATAAAGTATAGTTAAATGTTAAAATTTTACACATAAAATATATGAGCCCATAAAACATGATGCATTGTAAAAAAGTATGCAGAATAGTTACATTTAGCACCATCTTGGCCAACTCCAATAAAATTCAACTTTCACATTATTATATCAGGAATACAATGTAACATAATAGTGTAACACTCAGAAAGGGTATTTACTTGCATGTATTTTTACTTTTGATGAGCGATGTACATTGAGAATGCAGAACCATTACTTGCAACTTTTTAAGTATTTTTTAAGTATTTCTGCATTTGTTTAAGTACAGGATCTCAATACTCTTCACCCCTGACAAGTATTTGTCATCGCACTTGGTCTATTGTGAAACATAAATGCCAAATAGCTTTAGGATCTGCAGATTCGTAAGAATTTAAATTGACTATGACCTGGATGAATGAGAACATTCACAGGCTTAAGAATATGAAGTTCTAACATATTTTCTTCCTATCAGGCAACACGTTCAGGAGGTGTGGTGGTGCTGGTGGGTCTTGGCTCTCCAATGGCCACTATTCCTCTGGTTAACGCTGCCGTGAGAGAAGTGGATATAAGAGGCGTCTTCCGCTACTGCAATACGTAAGGAAATATCCAATAATCACCTTTTTTGTTTGATAAGCATATGCTTAAAACAAAGCTGGTCACTGATTTAAGATCAGTTTTTTTAGGTATAACTGAGAATGGCCTGTTCAGTAAACATTTGTCTCACCGTGTTGCAGCTGGCCAATGGCTATTGCCATGTTGTCGTCAGGTAAAGTGAACGTCAAGCCCCTTGTGACCCATCGTTTCCCTCTGGAGCAGGCATTAGAAGCTTTTGAAACCACACATCAAGGTGTTGGAATAAAGGTCATGTTAAAGTGTGACCAAAATGACCTGAACCCCTGAACTGACGCACTGCAGTGAAACCAAATAGACCAACTGAGGGTGACTCAGCATGACAGACACAAACTGGACATTGACCTGATGAGAGATAACAGAGATAGTTCAAAGAGGCACACTAATCACAGCACTGAGAAGGACAACTGGCTGCTGTATTGCCTGAAGGTCCGACATGTAATCGGCATCAAATGGTACAAGCACCTCTTTATGATGCACAACATTGTTCTATGTCCAACATTTTACATGTTGTATGATTGTATGTAATTAGCAGCTTTCTTGCATTTATTAATTTAAGATAATTTTAAAAGCTGTAACAGAGTAAAGAAAGTCCTGTAAATTACAAGGTGTGTTGCATTTCTTTACTATATTTCTTCTTTTGCAGAACCTGCACTACCATACTCTAAGCATTGGAGGGCACCAGAGGCTCAAAATTTAACTGTTAGCAACCAGTTGTACCAGCGCGTACCTTACACCAATTGTTGTGGTCAATCATTTTTATAGTCGTATCAAAGTTTTCAATCTGCTTATGAGTGCAGGAAACTGGAAATGACTCCAGACACATGCCAAATGGCACTGCCAGTTACAAAATATGTCTAGAGGAGTCTAACCGCCACCTTCAGATTTATTTACTAAATTAAATTTAAGACTGAGTCATAATTTGGACTTGCATCACAGTTTTGATTTGATGAGTGTTTTTCATTTTTCTCAAGTCAAGTTTTCTGTTTCTTTATTATTATTTTTTTTCTTGGTAGAAATGGCTTTTGGTAGAAGACAGGCCACTCATAACATCACGGTTATGTCAATACAACCCCATTTTTTAATATTCAGAGTGCACTTTGATCTGCTCCAAAAAATCCAGCCAGGTTTAGCTCAGATTTTATTATCTTGCCACAATGACATGATACTACTTTACGAGGCATGCACACAGATAATGTTCATACGGTTAAAATTTACTACAATGCATTGTAAAACCATTACTCCATGGTAAGGCTTTTTTCAGTCACAGTGTGTGATTCACAGTTCTCTCTTTCCCTCTCAAGGCTGAAGGCCAACATACAGTTGGGAAGATGTTTGCAGTGACTAAACCTGTGTGTTTGTTTTTTGTTTTTTTTTTTTTTTTAAACATGAGCACAATACTAGACAAGTTTCTCTTTTATGTACAGACATTCTAATACTGCTTATGGCAATGAGACAGCTCACACAACACAGTTACATTCACTATCCACTCATAGTATGCATGAGTTTCAGTCAGAACACTAAAGATGAACATACAGTAGAGTAGCACACGAAAGAAAATTCAGTTTTCATACATGTGGCTTGATATCAAAAGCATAATTAATGCATGGTAATAGTTGCTTGTTATTTAAATGTGTGTGAGTGTTTGTACATGAGATTTAGAAAAGACTTATCTTGCCATTCACAGGTTGAACTCGTGTATTGCCTTAAAATGCTGTAAATCAAAAGTATATGGCGTTTTCTCCCGTTAAACCCCTGCTGCAGGCATTGGTTCGATTCACATGTACATCATATCAACTTAGCATATTTAAGCCCAACATTTCAAACACGTAACTCATTCTCCTTTATCAATGACGACTACAATGATATCCGGCATTTAATTGTGTCTTTGCCGTCATCACGGTCTGCTTTTACATCCGACAGCAAGATTCAGTAGATATTTACAATGCAGCCGTGGCTCCTCCCTCCCCACTGCCTTCAGTCGCAATATTAGCAAAATATGTATTTACATGAGGAAAATAAATTAACAGAGGGGAACATGAAACTATACAAGAAGTATAGTAGAAGTATCATATTGCATTACATGAATATAAAAAATAAACTGTGGCGCATTCGCTCGATAAGTCCGTCCACACCATCTCACTGACAGAAAAGCACGGACAGGACAAATAAATAGCAAACATTACCCACACACACACACACACACTCAAACACACACTCTGCCTCTTCAGCTGGTCAGATGGATTAAGCATCTTGTGTCAATAGGATGGCTGTTGCATGTTAAGCATGGACAAGGGAGAGATGATGAAGAATTGAAGTCATCAGCCCAAATAAAAGAGGAAAAAAAGAGAGAGAAATGAATCGACAGGGAGAAGCAATCCTTCCTCCCCCTGGTCGCTATAGTCAGCTTGGCTCGCGGCGTAAGATATCACAATCACAGCTGACAGCTTGTCCTGTGGAATGGTCCCTGGCCATCGGTTATATGTACATGGGTGTCTCTTGTCCCGTTAGAAGCCTGAACATGGCTGCCGGCATGGTCTTCATGTGAATCTGGAGCGAAACAGCAGCACAGTTTTCAGTGAAATGGACAAACAACAGGAAATTGTAGAAGACTGTTTATGTCAAGTTTTTTTACACCAAGATATCTCATCATACAGTGAGCAGATGGTTTTAAAAAAGTCAATTTAGAAGGTTTCTGTATAAAAGTAACGACCTCAGTAGTGACTGTTTCATTTTGTCAACCAACACAATTTATAGTCCCCTACAAAGAACTGCCTGAGTAGTGACTGTAGCTCTGTGCAGAAATCAACCTGACAAATTCTTTCCATTTAAAAACTGTCAGCAGATTGAACCCACCCTTCCATGACAACAGGGTTTTTTTTTAGCAGTGTGACATGTCTGACAACTCCCATAATCTAGTTTTACACCTAGACTTAACTCAGAGCAGCACAAGTGGACATTTTCTGATTTTTAACATCCAATCTTGCAAGATCCTACAGTTCCCATAAAGCTACTCCACTGTATCATGATTTATCCTGTCTGCTACATTCAGTTTATAATGCAGGTCCTCTGTGAAAAATGTGTAGACAATCCAAAAGTAAAAGTAACCCCTCAAGGTTATTTTCTTACTTTTCTGCAAGACATAAAACTGTTTTTACATGAGTGCCCCCGTAACTACGTAAATACATAACCTGTATACATTCTTTTTCTAACCTGACAACTGCAATCTAAAAACATAGTTACAGTCGAAACATTACAATATTTGCTGTGTGTTTCTAAATGTGCATACATGGAAGTTATCATCCTCTTTGTGAGTGTATGTGTGCATCAGTTTAACCTCGCCAACAGAGTTGGACAGCGCCTGTACAATCTTCTCATGTGCTGTGGCCACCACACTCTGCCCATTGATCTCTATGATCCTGTGGCCCACGCGCACTCCACCTCGCTCAGCAATGCCTCCTCGCATCAGACTGCAAATCTGTTGGGGTAAAACACACACAGAAGGAAATGTCCTCATGTTTATAGGCATTTCGTATGCAAAATTAATGCCAATGAAAATAGCATACACACAGCAATACAGTGATACTATCTGAAACTGAGGCTGTAAGGCTACGAGAATTTAAATGATGAACTGATGACACATTAAATCCTTGCTAAAGATAAGGGATTTTATAGCAAGCATGATGTTAGGTGTATAAATATGGAGACAATAGCAATTTATCACATGCTGACAGTGGTTCCTCAGTGTATCTAGTACAGAGGAAGTAGAATAATGAGCAGATTAATCTTGTGGGGATGTCAAACACAAACAATACAAAATGTACCATGTAAAACACTCCAGCCAGCAGGGAACGTTCTCACAACGTTGACTAACATTATCTACAAGTTCCAATAATGTTTTAAAGTTTTAAAGAACATTTTGAGGATATTTGTCACTTCAGATAATGTTCCTATGAGGTTAGAAGTTAACTAAGACAACATTCAGAGGCTGTTTTGGGGATGCTGTCAGATTATGTTCCACGTTTACAAAGGAAGAACATTCTCA
This sequence comes from Dascyllus trimaculatus, assembly GCA_024666655.1. Classification (NCBI taxonomy): domain Eukaryota; kingdom Metazoa; phylum Chordata; class Actinopteri; family Pomacentridae; genus Dascyllus; species Dascyllus trimaculatus. The sequence goes on from CM045445.1 coordinate 23,025,042, forward strand.
AAGCAGCATTCAATAATGCAATGTTCTGAGGATGTTTTGGGGACAAAACAATATACAATACACAATGTTCTTCTATGAAACCGTCCTACAAAGTTTTACAATGTGTGATAACAGGAAGGAAGTTCTTAATGCAACATACTTTTCTTTTTTTCGAACACTGGGGCAACACAGTCTAACAATGTTACCAGCAAACCTTTTCATAACATCTTGAGAGAATATTTTCCTTCATTTACGGGAAATATTCCACGCACTAAAAGAATACCTCCCACTGAAAACATCACTAGAACACTGCAGTGTATATTTTAACGATATACTCATAACCCACATAACATTCTTGTGAGGTTAAAAGTGAACTAATGGGACGTTTTAACATCCAGAGGTTGTTTGGAGGATGCTGTCGGATTGTGCTCTGTGATAACAGAAGAAGAATGTTCTCAAAGCAACATTTTAAAAAGTGTTTTAAAGATGTTATCAAGGCCGCAGATGACAGAATTTTCATGAATGTGTTATCTTATTTACCTATATTTAACCAAGAAGCCCCATTGAGATTAGAAATATCTTTTACAAGGGTAGTAACCAGTAAGATGGAACATTTAGCCTGCAATTTTTCTGTTTAACCTCCCCACAGTGTTACATGACATCCAGTCAATATTTGGATTTTGATAGGGCATAACAGTTCAAAGTTACCAAATGTTTTTAGAACATCTTTAGAGAACATCGTCCTGCCTCTAAGAACATCAATCTTGGAACTAATAAAAGCCATCCCACTGAAAACACTGTCAGAATGTTTTTAGAACAAAGAAAATCCTTCTGGTAAATCAGTTACCGGTTTGCGCATGACAAAAGAGGGACCTAATCTGTTAAGTGACCAATGCATAGTTCGATCCATTTCTACTTACAATGCCATTCTGGACACTAAAGCCCAGCTGATACTTTAGATCTGGTCTCTTGATGAGGACAGTGGTCACAGGAGGGCAGCTGACTATGTTCATTTTCACCTGGACTTGGTTCTTTAAGCCCTTTAAGACAGAGAGAGAAACACAAAAACGTTAAACATTGCTAATCTTGAATGCAATGAATTACGATGTATTTCGTAGCTTCTTCATGTACATGTAAATGTTCAGTCTCTCCATACCTTAATGATTCCCTGACAGGTGGCGAGTGGCAGTCCCACAAGACTGGTGTTGTTGATGGACATGATCTGGTCTCCAATGCTAAGTTTGCCAGAGCGAGCAGCCGGCCCTCCGTTCATCATGTTGGCTAAGATGACTGTGGGGAGGATGGAGCCCCAGCCAGACTCCACGATCACCACACCCAGGATCTCGCCTTTACTCTTCTCCAGCTGCAGCTGTGGAGACGGAAGTGAGTAGGAAGAGGAGGTTTGTTGGTCATTTTAATTTCATCATGAACCGAAACTAAGCTACCACAATTAAAACCACATCACACACAGGGAGCTGACTGAGATTATAAAAACCTTTCACCATTGTCTCATCACCAGTTTTTTTGATGAAAACACAACAGTGTCTGTTTGCTCCGATCCTTTCTGCAGTTGATCTGAGCAGCAGCATATTTGCTACAAATTGCAGGAGAATGAGTTAAGAACTCATTATCACTTAAAACAATATGATTTCTTTCTGAAAGCTACCAGAAAATCTTTTGTTGTCGCTCACTTTCATACTTTGAAGCTGGAATCGGTGGTATAACAGCAGCACTGCAGCTCAGAAGATGGGAAGTATCATGATATATACAGAGCCATGAGACAGTAGGAACAGCAGTGAGAGATCCAGCATTGCTGTTTATGCTGAGGTACATTAATATCTCTGGTTGCATTAGACTGTTGCAGGCAAAGCTGCAAATCACTGAGGAGCACAGCTTCACTGCACTATTGGATTTACATTTGCATGTTGCAACAGTGCTCAGAAATACATTTATCTCTTAAATTTACAAGCAGGTTCACATTACATTAAACATTACTGTCTGTATGGTTCAGCTCTGAATTGATTCTCGATTGAATTTCTTATCCTTGAACCCAAACAGCACTTTCCAAATCAAAGATGATTGAGAGATTAAAATATCAAGCACCTGGGAGGAAACACGTTGAAAGCACCCTCTAAAACTAAGGTGAATTTAAATAGAAGTTGATGATAAGATACTGCAAATTGTTGCAAAGCTACTTCAGATAAGCATCGTTGCAACAAACTGCCAACCACACCCAGACATTTTGGACATGGCTCAAGTTAAGAAAGTAATGGAAGGATTTATCTGATGCCCTTAAAGAGATTTTCCACTATTAAATGCTCAAAGGTCCTGAGAGTCAAGGTGCTCTTCAAGAAGATACAAATCCTATTAAGTGCCGCCATAGTGTATTTTAAATAGGTGGTTGGAACATGACCTGCTACACAATAGTTGCACACAAAAAGTATGAGAATGAAATGAAGCAGATAAGACATGCATTACAGCTCCAAAAGGCCAAATTTGTCCCTATTATTGCAATAAATGAACTCATTCTGTAATCTATTAACTCTATGAACTCCAAGTAGTTTCTGGGTGTTTTTTTTTCTCCTGTCACAGTTTTATTCACTGTCGACTCATTTTTCACTGCAATGTAAAAGTCCTGCGCTTTTATAAAAACAACACAGCCATGGCAAGAAGCTAAAAAAGAACTCAAAAATGTCTCATGCACTGTATGAGACAATTATAATGTCATAATCAGAAAAAAAGGAAAGTTAAAGTTCTGCGATTATTTAACGGAATTAACATTTGTGTCCATGTTTGTCACCAATGCTGGAAAAAATATATGCTATACAGATGCTTACATTTTAAACCTAATTCCATATTTGTCTCCTATTTACTTTGTGTAAACACAGCCTGCGTTTCAGCCCAGTTTAGCTGAAAAGTCCCTTAATTTTTTTTTTCTGCTGGTCGTAGCTGAGTCACATGGTTTCACAGTCGTGCCTCGGAGCACAGAATTCTTTTTTTCTACAGAATTTAGTTAGTACAAACAGTTTCTTTGGAGCACAGTTTTAAATAATGCATGAAGAATAAAGTGATATTGATTAAATATAACAAATCTTTGTATTAGTCATAAATTTGATGAATCTGTTACATAGATATGTCCATATTCTAATGCAGAATAGAAAATATGCAGGTAAACTTGCAATACTGTCTTGAAATTATATTGCATTGTACAACATTCAGAAGTCAAATAAAACATGTTAATAAATTTTTTACACTATATTATGATATCCATCAATATCACAACATTAATTTCAATTTCAAGTACAGGTCCATACTGCTCATCCCCATCACAGGGATTCATCAGGTTTTCCTTAGCATACAAGAATGAATCCTGTTTGATTTCCCCTGTTGGTCTCAAATAGAGGCACTGTATGAAAATCCCACGTGTTACAAATTATTAGTAAAGGTGTTCCTTATAGGAAGCGTTTAAGTAGATGTTTAGATCAGTCTGTGGATTGGTTGCAAAGCTCTTGGATGTTAGTTTAGGTAAGAGATTATAACCAGTGCTTCCTATTGTATAATACTATTGTATTCAGCCTTTTTCTAATCATTTCTACATTATCTCAAACCTCTCTGCGTGTTATCTCAGTAGACAAAGAGACAGCGTGAACCCCTTCACATTCAGGCCACACTACAAGCCAGAAGTTATACTTTCAAACCACTATCAATTTTTTTTTTAAATATGGGTTTAAACACCAACAAATTACTGGTGATGTATTCATAGTAATTCTTCACATCAATATTTGACTTTACAGCTGTCTCCAGATCCAGCTATTGTACATATTTCATTAGTGACTTAATGTTGAATGTCTTCCAGTTCTTTTGACCAGCAGATGCTACTGGTATACACATGAAGCCTTGAGACATGGATTTATTCTTAGCACGGTGCAGAAGGCTACAAAGCTTTAGTGCTTCAAGAAAGCCCAGGTTCCCCATCACTACAAATTACTCATGAGCCTCTAATATAGCAGCTGTGTGGTGGTGCCCATGCAGCCACTCTGCTCATACAGCAGAAACTGTTTCACGGTTTCTAATTCTCCAAAAGCCTCCAGTAATGTTTTCAGGGCACAGTATTATCTAAAGAGGAAATGCTACAGCAGAAAAAAGCTAGAACTGACATGCTCCAAGTAGGTTTTTACTGTACCATCTGCCTCTTAATCTGTCTAATTAGTTAACAGCTACTATAGTTGTGTGTTTCTCTAATGGCCCTGCAGCATGAGCGTGATTCGTGCCACATGCACAAGTCTTGCAGTGTTTGTGTCTTGTTTCTTTTCCCCTGCACTGACACAAATAAACATCTGCAGAAAAAATGCATGCATCTTCATCCTCTGAGGTATTAGTGCGTATATTGCTCAGTTAATACAGACCAACCTCTTTGCAGTTTTCAGAGTTGGAGAAGTGAATGAGGTCGTCATTGTACATTTCCTGGGTGTTGATGATGTCACTGTACTCCTTCTGACTCAGGTCCTCGGGGTTAATGCCATTGGCTCTCAGGAACTCCTGGTAAGCTACGCTGAAAGCCTGGCCGATGGACTGAGCGATAAGCTGTGCCTGCAGACAGAGGAGGTGTAAACATGGTGTTTGTGATCTTGTTTTGTCGGATCCGCAAAAGCTAATCTTCACCGAGCCGCATATAAATAACAACACAGTGAGACGGAAAAAAAGCATCCAGTGGCATCAAACAATAGTAGCAGTGAGTGTGCCAAGAATATGTTAAGGCGTAATATAAATTGATTTCTACTGTCATAAGCTATTTGTTCCCATTGGAAGAGGTAGAATAAAAGCAGAGAGCAGAAAATAAATAAAGACAGGGGCACTTTTCTACTTTTTTACTCCAGAGAAATTAAGCTTAATGAGGTCAACAGGCAGATAAAACAAAGTAATTATCTTTACGACTGAGATGAACTGATATCGGATATATAGTGTGCACATATACAGTGTAAAGTTATCTGCATTTATGTACTGATTTGTCCAAAAAAGTAACATTAGAGCTAAGGAATCATTTTTCCATGTATTTTTCTTGCTTTCCTATTTAATCAAATTCTAGACTTGCATGCAAATCTCTTGCAGAGTTTGCAGACATGGACGATCCAAACTCCCCACTGTGAATTAGTTTTGCACAACAACAAAGAAAGTCACAGCACAGGAAACACTGCACACAGCCAGCAGAGCCACAATAACAGAAACAGTTTATAAGTTGATGGATGGGCGGCTGAATGGTTCCGTTATAACTCTGGCCGGCCTTTAAAACCTGGCAGCAAAATTAGATGAAGAGGGGACAGATTGGAGTCCAGCCTTTATACTGATTGGCACACAGTTGCTGGCTCCTCGGCGCAACATTGTTCATGGTGCCAAGTCTTGCTGAATCTGCTTCAACGAGCTGAGCAGCAGCTCCACGTGGTAAAAAAAAATTTAAAAACATCAGAAATTAAAAGTGCCCAGCCAGTTTACATCATTGCACATCAGTGAGTTGCTCTAATCGGCTATTGCACAACTTTTCTGTAATTTCTATATATTACTGACCACATTTGAAACAACATGGAGCAAACATGGCAAAACTAAGTTCATGATAAGCAAATAAAAGTATGTCTTGGCACTGAACTGAGGGAAAAGCTTAATACTGGTGATAAGTGGGAAGCTGAAATAATATCCGACCATCACATAACACTTACAAGGCAATCACAAGTGTTATCTAGTCACTATCTTTAGATGTTGTCAATTTATCTGCCAAATGAAAACACTTACATAATGACAGAACAATAACAATGCAACTTCCTTTCCTTCCTGAGACAATTTATCTCATAGAGATGCACTGCAGGTTTGCAATTCTGAAAATATACCCTTTAGGAGACACTTACATCTTCAGACTCAAAGACATGACATATCATCTTGTACTGCTTCTTCGCCTCAGGCGCCCCGGGCGTAGTCTCGATACAGTCCTGTGAGGCTGTGCGTGGCATCCGGCGTCTTGCCATCAGTACCACAATGTTCCCAATATCAGCGATGTAGGATATAGTGCGGAGTGCGTTGTCCATCATTGTTTCCTGTTAGCATATCAACCAAAATATATTAATTATAATACCTTAAAGTTAAGGACAGTTCAAACAATTAATAGTAAATGGTCTGCACTTTTTTGGCGGCTTTTTCTACCTTAGTGATACTCAAGGTGCTCTACAATGTGTTTCGCAGTCACTTATTCACACACAGATGCACACACCATTGGCGACAGACTTCCATGCAAGTCGCTAGCCTGCCATTGGGAGCAACTTTGGGTTCAGTGTCTTGCCCAAGGACACTTCGGCATGTGGAGGGGCTGGGTACTGAATTGCCAGCCTTGCAATCAGTGGACAACCCACTCTACCACCTGAGCCACAGCCGCTCACAGAGAAGTTTATTAATTCAGTGCACCACTTCCAAGAAGATAATGATATCATCAATGCAAGTCTTTATTCATTGATTTCAGTTAGTAGACAATTTATTTGATACATTAAATGCTGATGTCAGTGCAACAGCAATGCAACACAGTATAAATCCTACTTAACAGTTCTTTTAACTACAAACAGGAGACTCCAACATTTGTGCTATAAATATGAGTCCATGCTAGAGTCAATAGAGACAAAATACTAGACCAAAATTACACATTTTAACTGACAAAATGATATAATAAGACATATTTCACCACAGTGAGCATCTTATTTGTGTTTTTCTGATACCGACTTTGAGAAAAAGGGACTGCTACTGATTTTCATCCTTTTTCTGACAACAGCTGGCTCAGTTTGATCAGTAACATTAAAAAAATTAAAGAACTGGTGGACGTCATATTTGTTTTCTTTCTTTGTCAAAGCAGCGTTATCCATTTAGGGCAGAGAGTGAGATGAAAGCATCGGTGACCGAAAACAAACAGGCCTACGCTTATTGCGTTAAGAACCGCAATATAATCTGATTACAGCCCAATAATTCCCTGGAAATTAGATTGAGGCGAGATGTTCATCTAAAAATATTGAACAGGTGCACAAAAAACTCATCAGACTGCTGGTGTTGATGAGACACTGATTTGAACACGTTACCGTGTTTGTTCACTCAGCCTAATAATTGTCTTGTGTCATAATGCACATTTTATGAGACACTATTTCTGAATGAAAACGCAACTTAGAAAAGATTTGGACTTCAAAGGTGAATCTGTGGGTTCACTGTGAGGAACTTGCATTTGCCCATGCTTTATGATAACGTCCTGGATTTCATTTCAGTTTAGTTAACTTCACTTCATTATTATTTTATTACACCAGCCTAATTAGAGTTGTTGTTCCAGCCCACCTTTGGAGTTGTTCTTATTATGAATCAACGTCAGGAGCCCCGTGCAAGCTTTTAATTGCAGAACGAAGGCTTTGCACTCAGAATCTCGTTCTCAGAAGTGCCAGGATCGGTGGCAACCAGATGGAAAAGGGAGGAAGATAGACACCGCATTGCAGCGCGTTATTATCTGCCAGGCTGCTGCCCACACACACACACGCACACATTCTGACACTCAGATGGCCAGACAGCAGCTAAGAAATACTGCAAATGAATCACCTCTCACATATACATTTAACTGTTCCTATGAGCGCACAGCTCTATTCATGAAGAATTGCAACACTCTTAAAGCATTTCTGTTTCAATCAAAAACATCCCGTGAAGACAAGTGCTGCTGCTTTTACATCGTGGCTTGCTGTGATACTAAAAGGCAAAAACTTTTGCAAAGTTTCTACAAGCACAGAAAGAGGTGTAGTGTAAAAAAATGTGTTTTTTTTAATGAAAAATCACACATCAATCTAAGTTTTGACTTGTTTTGCTCAAACAAGTCAAAATTCCTGAAGAAAAAAAGGCTAATTAAAACATTTTATTGAGCATAGGTATTGCCATTTGTGGAGGATATACCTTTCTGTCTGACAATGCTGCACAGATGTTCATGCAAGATTTTTTGGCTTAGCACAATCTAGTCTTATCCTCGGTCAAAAGGAATTCTGACATTGACGTCATGAGACCGAACAAACAAAAAACAATCACAGATGGAGTTTCATAAGATGCAGTTGGTAGCAGCAGTCAAGCCACAACTATGACATAACAACACTCCCCTGAAGCGTTTAACCCACTAGGCGGCCGAGGTAGTTTCAGGAGTGACAGCTCTTATTCTGGTGAGAGAAGATGCTTTGGACAAAAACACAAGGTAGTTACCTGTGAGTCAGCATTGAGGACTTTGATCCTCTGGGTGGAGATGAACAGATCGACCTCAGTCAGGGTTTGTGCATCTCCGTCTGCGCTCTGAGGAAACATACAAAACAGAGGAGCTGGTCAGATCGATATCATTCGAAATCTTCACACCAAACGCAGCTGTCTGAATGGCATCTGTGTTACATGTTGGGAAGAGCCTTTTAGTTTAGTTGTGCATGCATGTGTAGCTTTGTGTCCAGTTGGGGAAATGCTTGTTAGATGGACAGGTTATTGAGTCTAAAGGTGAGGTGGAAAAAGGCAGAAAAAGAAAGTGTTTGGCAGTGGTTGTTAGTTTACATCGACTGTCCTGGCACGGCGGTGGCGAGCTGGCACGGAAACAAAAAATAGCTTAACGCTAAACCCTCACCAGCTGGCTGTTACACCAGTGAGAGCAATGCAGCCTCAGCACAGAACAAGCCTGCACACATTTCCCTCTGATCACTGTGTGCTGCAGACTAATAAAATCATATTTGTTTTAGTTGAATTAAAACGGCCTTATGCATTTCAAATAAGGCAGCAGCGATAAAGAAATACAACACATATTGCCATGGTTTAATATTTTATTTAATAAATGGTGAACCGTTAATTAGAGACTGCGGCCTGTAACTGTCATTTTATCCCTATCAAGTATTTAGAAATGAGCCGAAACAAAGAGAAGATTGGAAAAAGAGGTAATCAGGTTGCTTATTCATGTTTTGGATATAACCACAATAACTTTTACTTGGTTTCTGAGAACAGGTGACAACTTGCAGCTTTACATGTAGTCCTAATGAGCTAATTTGTAAGTTGAGCCTCAAACATTGCAGCCATACGGTTTCATGTCTTGTGGATTTCATGCATAATGGTTTCCCAAAGGTTATTATTGCAGGGGAAATGAAAATCTGCTTCTGTGATACTCTTCTTCCCATATGATTAATGCCGAGCAAAATGGAAGAACAAAGCAGCTCCGTGATTCTAAAAACTGATGCTGAAACCTAAAGTTTGCAACCAAAATGTTTGACTAAAGCTCCTTAAAGCTCTCCTTTTAAGCTCTCAGCAGTTATTCATAGCATTAAGCCTAAAATGCTGGTGGTTGTTTACAGATGATCCTTCCTTCCACTGTGTCTCAGGATCGCCAGTTTGAAGCAGCAAGACGTGAACAATACTGAGGATTATTTCCTGCTTTAGACAGTAAAAACTATATTAAAAACTACTTTTAACTACACAAAATTAGTCATTCACCGAATTACAATCTACTAAATGCATAACTTGACCTACTTCAGCATAACGGCGATGGAAGTTAAGAAAATGCAGGAATACTCTCTGAAATTTGAGTTGCAGATGATGACATGAGCTTTACATTAAGTTAGGTGATGTCTGCTGCTGGGTCTCTCCCCAAAAAATAAATTGTACGTCTTTGGTTTTGAGATTGGTTTCTGTTCTCATTTGTAGTTATCTTGGAATATTAATACGAGGTAACCGTGCCAACTGGTTGATAGACATTTTATTGGGTAAACATTTAAGGCTTCTTCACTTCAGAGCAGCAATTTAAATTGGCTTTAAAATGTGAATAATAGCATCACTTTGATTGCTTTAAATTTCAGCACAAAAGTACAAAAGAAAATGCAGGAGTCAATTACAAATCAGTCACAACTCAGGGTAAGTGGTTAATATGGTACAAGATCTGAATGTGGCTGTGTGTAAAATGTGTCACTGTACTCGTAGACATTATGTACACAGTATTACTGCGTATTTACAACTCTATCCCAAAGGTTACGGCACAAATTGATACACAGTAAAAATGTGTTACTGTAGTAAGAAAACCCCAAGATAAAACACAGCCTGGAGCTCATCACATAGTGCTCTGCTGACTTGTCTTCTGCTACCGTGTCATCACAGCAGCCACAAATAAATTCATGTCAGCCAGCTGTTATTGCATTGGGTTTCAGCAGTTCCTCAGTGTAGCGCCTTTAAATCAGTTTAACCCTCTGAACCACAAAATTGCCAGTGGCTTTGAAAAGCATACACTTTTTATCACAGCCAGAAAAAAATAGAATCACAGGATTTTTAACGTTCTTTCAGTCCTTGAAATAATCTTGTGTATTGTATGATTCGTTCAGGAAAACTGACCAAACTTAGGGTTAAAATGATGATATTTTATCCAAATCAAATTATTCTAAATGTCTCATTTAAGAAATTGCAAAAATGAACTGCTTGCTTTAACCACATTCTAGGAAAAGCAAAAAATTCTACATCCCTTGTTGCAACGAAGAAGCTCATGAGAGTTATGTGGCAAAAGTTCAGAGACATTTCGGCTGAGCTGCAGACTGTGTTTCCACAGAGCAAACTTTGGGCACTTGAAAGATGTTATAAATGTTGATTCCAGGTTTTTAAATTTATACATATACATATAATCAAAAAAATGTAATGTTTTATTTTTTCTTTTATATTGATTAATAATGCAATACAACTGGGTCATACTGCACATAGGACGGTTTTGAGTTCTCTCTACTTCTAGTCATGCTTGTCCTGTTTCCACAGAAGTGCAGGACTTTGTTTTGCAGTGAAATTGAGCCCACAGTGAGTAAAAATGCCCAGAAACTGTTCAGAGGGTTAAAGCATCATTTCACAAGAACATTTTATAATGTGTTTCAGTTGATTTCAACTGATACTGAGACAATTTAACTGGCATTACTATAACATGTTATAAGGACCAGAGTTTACCTTACCACCTTTAGGCAAGAAGATTGGTGAACTCAATGCATGAACTTGTGCTGAACACAGATGGCAGAGGATACACACACAGGCAAAAAAAATGTAATGGAAAACGAAAAAAAAGGTGAGAGTGGAAGGAAAGTGGCCAAAATGTCTTCCTTTCGCTCTGTTTTATTACACACCGCCTTTTTCTTGATTTTGGCAGCCTTCTGAACCCTCTGGCAGGCAGGCAATCAGGCAGGCAGGCAGGCAGGCGTTGGGACGGGACAAGGTCAGCGGACACAGGAGCACAAAAAACAGGAGGAAGAGGAGGAGGAAATAAAGAAGGTAAATAAAAGAAGGTAAGACAGTACAGCCCCAAACCAATCGGCAGGTGCGCTATCGCTGCTCTCACAAACAGGGAGAAGGACAGAGATACAGACAGAGAGAGGAAGAGAGGAGTGTGTGTAACTGTGTGTGTGTTTGTGGAGGTAGCGCTTTGCACTGCCATGTTGGTTATCAGATACAAATCAAAACAGCAATTACACCGGGGAATAATTGCTTTCTCTCTCTTTTTTTTAAACACAACAAATCAAAAAGCGTGCAGACATGAATTGACGCCGTTCCTGCATTCGTGGCCAAAGGTCTGCTAGGAGACTTAAAAAATATTTTCAATGTGGATGTTTTATGTCTTGCTGTCAGCTTAATGTTTAAAATGTCACTTTTGACAGATGGCACAGCTCTATTTCTAAAAGCGTTACGGCTCTAAATCCGGTCAAGTGTTTGGTCACTGCTCTTATCAGCTCCCATGTTCATGTCACGGTCTAAACGCTGGAAAACAATCAACAGCACACACACAGAGGCAGGGGAGGAGATTAAGCCCCGAGCAAGGATTTAAACTATGTGCCTGCGGTTTGTTCACTATGATTCTAGTTATTTATTTATTTTAAGGACAAGGTCAAATCCCCATGTTTGTAATTAAACAGTTTAGATGAACACGGGTGCAGTTTTACGCAGCTTATGTGTGTGATTAGTTAATTAGTGATATTGTTCATGGAGTGGGGCCCTACAGTTGAACTTAGATCAGTAATCTTTTGGAGGGCTCTTAGCACTTTTGTAATCTTTCAAAATCATCCCCTCTGTATCAGGTTCAAGCCCCTGTCTCCATCCACCGCCGGCCAGAGGAAATTATCTCAACATTACATTTCCGAGTGCAAGCCTGGATGCTTGCCACCGTGCACCGAGACAGTATCAACACCAGCCCAAAGCGGAGAGTTTTTTTTTATTTCTCTCAGTTTTCATTTTGTAAAGTTTCCTCCTCCCTGATCACGCGAGGCAGACATCTGAGGCCTTCAGCAGCATCCACCGCTGCCGAGGAGCTGAAGCAGGGGAGGGGATAGACGTCAGGAGAGAGTGACGGGGGGGTTGGGGTGGGAGTGAAGCTTCATAAATATTACATCAAACTGAGTGAACATCATGCTTTAGAGATCTGCATAAACAACCTACACACTTCTGCTACAGGTTACCTCCTGCCGTACTTCTTTCTGTCTCTCTGTTCTGGGGCAAATATACAAGTGCATTATGCTGAGGGTTTGCGTGAAGTCGATTGTGTCAGAGTTTAAATGTCGGTTGATGTATTGCTATTAATTTGCGCACAAGGGACAGATCAAGGAGATGATGGCTGGCTTTTTGTTCAATGGACCCGTGCTAATCACAGGAGGCCGCTCAGAGGTGGCAGCTAACTGTTGCCATGGTTTTCTCCCAACAAGACGTTTTGCATGACAGAGAGCGAGCAAGAGAGAAGAAGCAAATATAGATTGGAGAAATGAAATGATGCCAACAGACACCCTCGTTGTGATGAAGAGGGCTTTTTAGATTGAAACCAGCCTGCAGGCCAAGAGACTTTCAGATGTTCACTTTCCCCCCATCAGCCTTTTCTTTGTTTCTGAACATCCTTTGATTGGCGTGTGACCCATCAGAATGGAGTTCACAGGGATTTGCGGGTTGAATCTTTAACTGCAAAATGCTGGATTGGCAGAAGCGGATTACAAAAACTAATCTGAGTCTTTTATGACACACTGATGGTTACAATGTTAACATCACAAGTGCTGTTTAACAGCTCAGTTGTAAAATGGAAAAGTGTCTGGAGAAGTATCAAAAACTGTTGAGTCGGATTTATAGTTTTGGTGAGCTATTCTTTTGCACTCTAAACCCCAAAACCTGCCAGCTAGTTTGAAAGGCATGTTGTCTTCACAGAATCAACAAAATTACACCATTTATTAGAGTCAGAAATTGTGAAAACAGAAAAAATCGTGGGATTATGAACTTCCAGACGATCCTCAAACTACTCATCTGTGACAGGAAGTTTCGTTAGGGAAGCTTACAATCATAATATTTGATCAAAATCCCTTTATTCTACAAAAAGTATTGGGAGTCCAGACGGTTAATCATATTTATTGATTTAATCATTTTGATAGTTTTAGTTTTCTCTGACATTATACAAGATTCGACCACTTTGTTTGAATTTATTGTTGTAGAAGAATGATATTTAATATTCCTCAAATTAAGAAATCATGACAAGTAACACGCAAAGTATTGCTTTCTTATTTACTCTCGGTAATATTATATTGTAATCACCTAAACAAGTGTCTCCAACTAAACTATCAAATACCAACAGATTTGACATATATATATTTTTTGTATAATCTTCAGCGTTGGGCTGCACAGTGGCTCGGTGACTAGCAGTGTCACCTCACAGCTAGAAGATCCCCGGTTTGCGTCCCAGATAGGATGCCTGGGATCTTTCTGTGCGGAGTTTGCATGTTCTCCCTGTGCAGCGTGGGTTTTCTCCGGGTACTCCAGCTTCCTCCCACTGTCCAAAAACATGCTGAGGTTAACTGGTTATTCTAAATTGTCTGTTGGTGTGAATGAGAGTGTGCTTGGTTGTCTGTCTCTATGTGTAGCCCTGCGATGGGCTGGCGACGTGTCCAGGGTGTCTCCCCCCCCCCCCGGTGACCCTACAGAGGATTAAGCAGTGTATATATAATGGATGGATGGATGGATCTTCCGTGTTCATTGTATACGTATTAAAACGTATTTTGATTGTGCACTAAAGGACAAGACTAAGTGGTAGGATTACTGGCACATTAAGAGGGACTTAATCATCTTTGAGTGTCCCTGAATTAAAAGGTAAACTATTTACTTCATGTCACCAAACATAAGGAACCTCAAAACAGAACTCTTCACTCACAGACTAGTGTTCATTATAACTGGCTACGTCAGTGCCATCGAGCTAGTTGTAAAATCTGAGCTAAGATTTCAAACTTAGAACACATGCAGCACAAATACACACCACCCCGTCGGTCTCATTACAGCATGTCACATTCTAAAAGTAAACCACTGTGCAGGAGGTCATTCAATATTTAGAAATGCAGCCAAGCCTGTGTTCACCAGAGATGGAGATATAAGATTGTGCACCAAAACATGGGTCTGAATTCTGTCAGCATGTCACGACAAGGGCAACACAGCACTTTTAGTCTTAGACAGAAGACTAAAAGTGCATCTTTTCTAGAAGGAGGGGGGGAGGATTTTAGGTTTCTGTAAAGTTGAACACAATCACAACGGACAGAGTACCAGCAACGAATAAAGTGATCAAGCTCCTCAAAAATAACATGAAATGAGCTTCAGCACGCAGCACTCGTACCATCCACTGTGTTTCCATGAAGCAGCACTGGAACATCATCACCATCACAACAATATTAGCGAACAGCAGGGAGCGAGTGTCAACAAGGGAAATATAAGGTTCACATGCCAGCAGCCCCATTATCCAGCCGGCTGTGTCAAACACATGCCCTGCGGCCCGATCTGGCCAAGTTCTTTAGCTGCCCTAAAAGACCACTCATGCCTAATATATCAGTATAATGCTTTGCAGCACACACACACACACACACACACACACACACACACACACGCACATACACACACAACACTCCATGTCCATGTACATTTTATTAGGAACAATTTGGGTGTGAATTAAAAATAACAATCGCTGTAACTATTAAGTACATATGATAAAATATTAAAACAATGTACTGCAATAGCAGAGATTCAACTGTTTGCTGTGAAAATGCATCTTTCCCCTTCCAGATATGTGCAGTAAAGTGAAAAATCTATTCAGATACACTATTACAAATTCATGCAGTATTATCCATGCAAAGCCACTGGACTTATTTCCTGCAAGGCTTCAACCGTATATAATTTTTGACATATTTGAGCGTTACCAGTGCAGCATAAATAACAACACGAAGGCTGGAACATTATGACGGCACCTCTGGGGAGACGAGAGAGAACTGCCATCATATGAAATGCTCTTTTCAGACTGGGACAGCCAGTAAGTGAGATGGGAATTTAGAAGAGGCTCAGCTGTTTTTCTCTGCAGGAACTTTTCCCATCAACAAAGCAACCTGTCCAGATACTCAAGAAAAACAGAAACTACATTTACTTTCTGGGCACCAAAAAGTCCAAACTCTAGTGGCAGTTCTTCTCGATGATTCAGGGACAACTTTAAGGCGGCTACAACCTGGGTTACATGTTACAAATGATGTGGTTGACTACTCAACTTATAAAATCTGTTATTTAGGATTATGCAAAGCAGAAATACCAAGAGATTCCAGGATTTATGGAACCAGAGGAAAAATATTAAGGACCTAAAGATAATTTTTATGTTCTTGGTCTCCTGGGATATTCTGTGTTATCTCCTGAGAAAAGAGCACAACAGGAAAACTATGTTTTTCTGAACAGTGAGTATCTTCAGGCCAAACATGCAGCACAAACTGTGTGTGTGTTTGCATGTGTGAGTCAGTGTGGCTAGGTATGAGTGGGTGTGTTTCTGAGTACCTTGACCCTGCTGACGGCCTCCTGGGCCTGCATCATGCGTATGTTCTTGGAGGGGTTCCTCTCAGACAGCAGCTGAGTGGAGCCCAGGTAGTTAGCAGCAAAGATAATTCCATCAATCAGGTCTTCTGGCTCGCAGGGTCCTGGGACTGGGGCCAGAGAGGGATGGTGATTAACGGGGAGGCACGGGGACAGACAGAGCGCGTTCAGACTGGAAAGGGTTGAGTGTGAGGTGCAGAGGGTTTTGTAATCACTGCAGTCAGTGTGCTGTGTGAAGAAACAGAGCCAAACACTGTTGCTCAGGAGATGGAGATGCAGTGATAACAGGCTGCACGGGTCTGAGCAGTGAGATGGCTGCTGGCTGTGAGCTGGTGGAGGAGCAGAGCTGGAGGGAGCTGAGATTAATCTGTGATATGTAGATGTAGGCTCTCAGACACCCACTTCTGAACACAAAGCGCTGTCATGATCTGAAGAAGTAGACAGGCGACTAAGACCCTCACTTATTATCAGGCCTTGCACCTATGACAAGCACTTTCAGCGTTTAATTATGATGGCTGAAACATCAAAAACACATTCTGAAATCACGCTGAAATGTTGGCTTAAGATATCTGTTAAACACTTCTAACGTTACAATATACATTTTCACAGAAATTAGACTTCAAGTAGTCAAACCTGATTTACAGTTATGTTTAATCTAATTACAGGAAGCAGTAACTCCTTTCTCACCAGATATCTACAATTGAATTTCCACATGCGACTAGTGGAAATCTAATTTCCAATTTCAGATATCAATCAACAGTTGCATTTCTGAGATGTCCAACGAATCAACAAACCGTTTTGCATATGTCACTCTAATTAGCATATTCATCCAAGATACGCTGACTCAAGATGCCAACACTGACATTTTCAATGTGTCCAACACGTCAACAAACCATTTCAGATATGTCGCCCTAATTAGCATAATAATTACAGATATGTATCATTGTAGATATCTACTATGACATTTAGAGTCGAGGAAATTCTACCTTTGAGGCCTAAAATTCACCTCTGTTTTGTTATAAAACTAACGCCATATATATCTTTCATATATTTGTTATTAGTGCAAATATTATTTTCAATAGAAAGGTTTGGTTTTCAGATATCTGAAGATCAATTCCACATATCTGAAATTACATTCTTAAAGGTTGTAATTCTCAGCAGAGTTATCAATAATTTAACTACTCAGAACTGAATTATAAATATGTTGAATTTCATTTGTGACAACAGCACACATCTACAGTGAAAACCAAGAAAATTAAAATAATTAACATTCTGAGTCACATAAACTTAGCTGTGGATATTACGGTAATTACATTTGCAGTTCGTCAAAGTAACATTATGGATATGTCGACATGGAATTATAGAAGTTTGAATGGGAATCAATGTAGAAACTTTCTATTCGTAACTAAGTCACATTTATCTACAGTGGCTTTACCACTAGTAAGAAATTAATTGTTGATATCAAGAAACAGCACTTTGACTCGTGAAGTGAATTATAGATCTCTTTAATTAAAATTGTGACTTGGCAAATTATAATATGAATATGTTGCCTTGTATTTCTAACCAGCTATTGTTGATATCTACAATTGCTATTACTACCACTGACTAAATGTTAAAAGGACTTGCTATATAAGCCCCTGCCCAGATGCAAAGAAAGCACTGGGAGGTTTGTGTATCAGGTCTGTGAGGAAGAGACTGAAGGTAAAGCGATACTTGGAATTGCTCCATGTAATTACAACATTTTGATTTCACCACCTAACAGGTGTGCAGGCAGATTAACTCACCGTCGACAAAGCTGGGGAACGACGCAACCTTCTTTGTTGGCTGGAACAGAAGCAGGACAGAAGAGACAAATGCGTGAGTAGTTTTGCAGTAAATTATGTATTTCTCTTCACAGGTTACACATGGCAAGAATCTACTGCTTACAATGACAGCACTGCATTCAGACAGCACATGTCAGGTCATGAAATACAGGTGCATAACATACTAGACTGACAAACATGAATGAAAAATGCAAGAGCAGGTTTTTACTTTCTTGAATATCTGCAATAGTGACTGTGATGCATGTCTGAGACTTCCAAAACAGGCAAGATGATTATCCCCTCATGCAAGATCTTTTTGTTCGTTCGGCTAGTCGATGGGAGCAGTATGAGTGATTTGATGCTTAAGTCATTTTTTATGAAAGCAGTTTAAGAAATTGTCCAACTGCTGCAATAAATGTTTCATTTTCATGACTTTTGTCTATCATTTACATCAATAGCACTTTAAAATGTGGTTCTACTTGATTGCAGCAATGAAGAGTGACTTTTCTCAGCAAGTTTAAGAGATCAGTGACACAAAACAGCTGACATTTACAGAATTCAGTCATATATGGACTCAAGGTCAAACAAACAAGGCAAGAACCCCATCATAAATTAATAATCATGAATGCGATTCCAGAGAAATTCCCTTTGGTGCCATGAATAAGTCCCATAAGTTTAGTGATTTCTATTATTTTCCAGCTATGATCTGCTCCACATTCACACGGTTCACTTCACATGCGCGCTTTGCTCAAGAGCACTGCAAAAGTGGACGTGGGGAGAGAGAGCGCAAAGCATCTCCTTCCCAAATTAACATCGCAGTGGGAGGTGGAGGAGAGAGGATGTAAAGGAGGGAGGAGGAAGCTGTACACAGTCACAGAGAGAATTGAGGTGAATCACAAGGATCAAACACTCATCCCACTGGATGTATTGAGTCCTTCAACTGGTTCACTAGTTGTTCAGAAAGTTTGCTCAAGGATAAGAGATGTGGGCGGAGCCTGCAAAGGAAGCATCTGCCGCCGACATCTCTGTGAAAAATGGCTCTCATAAAACCAGAAGCCGACATGCGGCTCAATTACCAGGATGCTACAATGCCGTAAGCAGAGGACATGAGCTGAGGTTGTAATTACACACTTACTCATTTACTCAAATGGCCACACACAAACACATAACACATAAACAATAATATCTTCTGCAAACAGCCTCACAACAGACAAAGGGTGATGAAGGGAACGCTGAGACTGAATATCTAGCAACATCTCACCTCAGGTACATTGTTGTTCTCCAGAGGAACATTGAGGTCGGACCGCTGCTGTTTTCTGGGCTGCTCTGCACCGTTGCTCACCTGGCAGGTCAACACAGAACAACAGGAGCAGGCGAGTGAGAATTAGAATTGGATGAAAGAGAGAGTAATATTGCATAAGGCAAAACACATGAAAACATTTCCTCAGTTTCTGCTGCTGCTGTTTGGGCCACAGAGGTCCTGTTTGGAGTCTCACATGTGGGAGGTTTTGAATGTGTAGGTATAAACAAGGTGTGCTTGAGAGAGAGCTGCACTGTCAAAACCCTCCGGACTAATAAAAAAATGTCTGTTTTTGCTTATGCTGTGAAAGGCCAGGATTTGTTTGGTGGAAGTGTGAAGCTACAAATAAAATTAAACTAAATCCTCTTAAGGGTGAAGCATTGTTTTGAAGAACACAAGTAGTCTGGGTTCAAGCTGCTGTCAGCTGGCATGTGGGAAAGTTTTCTCTTTTGTCAGCAGCCTACTCTCTCTTTTGTCACATTTATGGACATGTACAGATACAGCCTATAATCACACAGGGGGAGGAATACATTGGGTACTTTCCATTTGGCTAACGTGGCTCCTCGCTTCCCTCACTCATACTTAATCATTCATATTGTACACAGAAAAACATGAATACTGCTGCTAGTGACATTCATGTTTCTACAGATATTTTACCATCATTAAATATTATAGTGCAGTGTAGTACAGGGTAGTGTAGTGTACTATTCTATAGTAGCATACAATAGTATAGTGTAGAGTGTACTATAGTATAGTACTATAAAGACTATATAAAGACTAAAAAGACTTTTAAAGACATTGTATTAGTGGACTGAATTTGTTATGCTTTTTGTTATTTATTTGTAATCGTGGAGTGTAATGTACAATGTGTAGGCTGCAGCATGGGTGAATAGCCCAAGACAAATTTCTCACCTGTGAGACAATAAAGTTTATCTTATCGTATCTTATCTTATCTAGTATAGTGTGCTACAGTATAGTGTAGTGTAGTGTACTCTGGGATAGTGTGGTGTAGTGTACTATAGTGTAGTGTAGTGTGGTGTTTTGTTTTTTTTTTGCTCCTTTTAACCTTTTTTTTTTACTCATTTTTACTGTGGACTCATTTTATACTTCAGTATGAAGCTCTGAGCCTTTATGGAAACAGCACAACCATGAGTAGAAGAACAGCAAACTCAAAAATGTCTTTTGTGCAGCATCACACAGTTATAATGCCATAAATCCTAAAAAAGAAAAAAATGGAAGTAGAATTTCTGTGATCAAAGAATGGATTATTTTGCAAAAATTGGAAAATGCTGGCATCAGCATGCGCAATATTTTTAAAATATTTAAGTGCCCACGGTTGTTAATACTGGTAAAAAATGATAACTAACTCTAAATTCTACAGTTATTTTACTACTTAGATTTTAATTTGATATACATATATATACACTTTAGTGAGACATTTAAGATGGAGTAATTTTGTCGAAATATTACAATTTTCAGCTTTAATTTGGTTAACTTTTCTGACAGAACAGCATGTCACAGTTGAGTAGTTTATGGACCATCAGTAAGTTAAAAGTTCTGGCTCTAATAAAAGGTGAAATTTTGGCATTTTTTCTAAAGATAACATGCCTTTCAAAACCTAGAAGCAGGTTTAGAGGGTTAAAGGAGTGTAATATCCTTGATCATGGTGGACCTCATACAATTTCAGAGAAAATACATAAGTGTGGGAGAAAGCATAACTGAGCAGAATGGAAAGCATCCTTTTATTCACTCTGTAGTCCACAACTGCTAATCAACTTTATATCATATTACTGGCTGAAATTAATGCCAAAGCCAATAAATCCTCCTACACCTTAGTAAGGAAGCGAAAAAAAGTGAAATTCAGAGGAACTTCCCAGGCTGTTGTAAATCTGTGTAGCCTCCCTCGCAAAAAAAAAAAAAACTAAACATAAAACCCTGATCAGTATTCATCATGCTGCCCAACTCAGTTGTGCAAACAACCATTAAATTAATGAGATTCATGTTGTTTGGTGGGATGGAATGCAAAACTATGATGTTCTACAAAACTACATTCATGTGCAGAATCCCCAAGTGAATCCCGTCCAACCTCATACCTCGTACAAAGAGGCTAAATGCAGAACTTCATTAATCAATAAATCAGCGCCACATCAATTTTAATAAATCGGCTCAATTAACATTCACAAGACCACCACTGAGACAGACTGGCAGCTTCTGCAAATGTTTACGTGTGTACACAACAGGACAGATTGAGCTGGAGTTTTCTATTTTTGTAATTGGCTGCCTGATATTGCACTACTCTCACTACTTAGCCTCAAGTTTAAACTACAACTGAGTGGAGTTTGCAAATGTTTTATACAATATGTTCAGCTTGAGGTAGCACATTAGTCAGCTGTCTTCATCAATAGTAAGTCATTTCTACTATACTGTGAGGAATACTTGCAGCATATGAATATTAAAAGCAACAGTTTTCAAGCCCTCTCTGTCCCAAGCAGCCCAAATACAAAAAAGGTATTTAATTTTTAACCAGCGTTTAAGATTAGAAATGTAATTGCTATAATTTTATAGACAAGTGATATGTCCATCCGAGAATGCATATGTTTAGCTACCCAGGGAGAGACTCGAGATTTTATCACGTCGTCAGTGGTCTTGAACAGAATTTTTTAATACAGTCTGATTTTTAAATTCAGGTTACTCTAACACCGCATCATCTTTAAACATGGATGAAAGCGGACTTTGTTAAGGAAAAGTCCAGGATAGATGTAATTAAGCTGGGGCTGCGAGAAGTGTATGAATAAAAAAATGGTTACTTTAAGTGGGCTAAAACTTTCTGGCATTGAGGAAGGACCTGGATTCCTTTATGGTAAAATGAAGAATTTTCCTGACATCACAAAACAAACTCAACTTGACCAAAGAGGCAGGATGTTATGGAAAATGCTGTCTTTTAGGCTGCACTACTCAGTACTGAACACATAGTATCATGTAAAATAAGATTAGGACATTGTATTTCTGTGTGCCCTCCCTCAACTGTTTTGCTAACATATTCTTTTGGCTCCGTGCTGCGCAGTAAGACTGTTATTAAATTTACTGTTGTCCTGTTTCAGCCCAGGGTCACGCTGAAGTGCTGCACGGAGAACATTTCATTCGACAACAGAGGACGAAACGGCTCATCTCATCTCAGTCTGGGAGTCATCGGAATCTGCAGTGCACTGTACATTTTTCCAATTTAATCTAGTTCCACTGTCTGACCCAGTTCTGTGCTACAAATGAGCCATATACAGTGAACGTACAAGCACATGTGCACACTGTGGAGCAGGTGTGTATCAGCATGCTGCCCACAGGAGACTACCCCTGCTCTCCTTTCACCATCTGACTTTAAGAAGATGGAGGAGCTGTGCATGTGTTTGAGCCTGTCGATGTGTCTGTGTTCATTAATCCAGCTCTGTGAGGGGGGGAAAGAGAGAAATGAGGAGGAGGGGGGACATCTCAAGGTAACATGGAGGAAGGGTGAGGCTGCTGGTGGCAATGAGGAACATATCACCTGTAACTCATCTCTACCTTCTCATCACAAAACTCTTTAAATCACATCCAGTGTCAATAGTCTCTCAAAATAATTTCAATATATAGTAAATTTTCTGCAAAGCCTCTGATCATACAGTGTTGTTGTTGTCATGCTTGTCCATTGGCAGCCTTCATCTATAGCTGCACTGCGAACCAGCACTGGAAATTTAACAAGTCTTCAATTTAATGACAAATATGTTTTTCATTAGGATCAAACTGCGTTAGCTTTAAATGTGACCTTCTTGTATGAAATGGAGAACAACAGCCCTTATTGTTTACTTGAACAGGCCACAGCAGCAACTAAATTAGTGTTGACTTAAATATGTTGTGCTGTGTTTATACTAGCAATGAAATCTGTATGTGTAGCCCTGTGGCTACACTACGATAAATAAGACTGGGCGATTAATCAAATTTTACTTTCAAATAGAATTTTTGCTTCCAGCAATTACAAAAACAACATAATTAGGAGGAAGCTATTTTTGTGCTGCTTTTCATTTTGCTTTGTGCTATAAATCCTTTTTCTTTACAGCAATGTGCATCATAAAAGCCCAAATGTTCACAAAGTGTTGGATTGGAAATGTGAGCTGAGGTTAGACCACCATGAGACAGGTTAGTTTTTACCTTACTGCTGATGTGTTCAGACATTTGGTTAATGTGCTCGGCTGAGGCACCAACGGTGCAACGCTAGCATCTGTGGGATTATGAGTAAATGCCTTTAAGTCTGAATCCCAGGTTGACGCGCCCCTTTATCTCTCTTTTATTTGTTTTTTAGATCTAATGTTCAAGGTATTCCACTGCTAAAGCGACACATTTTCTGAGAAGTGCAATAAATGCATGATGTCTACAATGTCAATGAGCAAACTGTGTTAATTATTTGTGACAAAAATAATTGCGTTTGTGATTTTTGCCACAGTTGAGCAGCTCTAGCTCATGTGTTGTTTTTGGATTTTGTCAACACAAGTGGCGACAAAAACATCATGTGCTCTCACCTACACATTTCTGATACCTGGGAAAATTGTTGATAGCAAAGAACAAAACAAGAAAAGGTAAGATAATTTAGGAATGTAAACATAATTATGGTTTTGTTTTAGCTGAACAGGAAACATCTTCCTACTGTTGCTGTACTTTACATGGCAAAGTGTATTAAAGTATATACAGTTACTTTAGGCCATATGATTGAATCACAATGTAGCCTAATAATGCTAACAATGGCACATTTGTTTAGTTCTGCAGTGGTGCTACCAATGGACAATATAAAATGCTGAACAATAACATGCTCCTTGGCGGGAGACCCCCATGACTGGTCCAATGCAATTTAGGCATAAAATGTGAAACAATAGCAATCCTCGAAACCTTTCTGCTGCAAAAACAGCTCACCTGCTCCTGTGACCATCTCTGCCTGTCTTCGGGGGAGCGTGGATGCACCTTGATGCCCCTCTGGAGCTCGGGGTTGTTGTGGTGTATGGAGGGCAGGTTCAGGGACTTGGGCCTGCTGTCGTGGCGGTGGTGGGCTGGTGGGTAGGGGGCTGCATCAGGTTTGGAATGAGGGTAGTCACTTGGCGCAGGGTCCTGTGCCAGCTCCTCAGGGCTTTGGTCAGTGCCGCTGCTCAGACTCCCCATGCTCATACTCATCTTAATCTCAGCAACTATTTGGTCAATGTCCTCCTCAGCTTCCTCCCCCGTCTCCCCCTCCACCACCAGCACCTTGCGGCTTCGGTATGGAGAGACTCGCACCGAGTTCCCGTTGTCTTCAGGGGCGTAGTAGTCTCCGGTGTAGGCCCTCCCATGTCTCTCCTCCTCGTCCCCTTCATCCTCTTCCTCCTCATTGGGGCAGTACTCCTCGCTCTCTGCCTCCTCCTCTTCCTCTCTGTCAGCCCGCCGGGTGTGCAAGTTGTCCTGCATGGCAGGCTGGTGGTGGTGATGGTGGTGGTGGTGATGGTCCAGGATGGGTTCAGGTCGTCCGTTGTATATCTGTTCATCTGGATCTTGCTCCACCACCTCGCAGCGGACCTCCCCCTCACCCTCACCCCACTCTTCCACCCGATGCCTCTCCCTTCCGGCCCACTGCTCCTGCCGGACCTGGCCCTCTTCTCTCCACTCCTGTCGTCCCTCCTCCTCCCCCTCTCTCCACTCTTCCCTCACCTCTTCCTCCTCTTCTCTCCACTCTTCCCTCACCGCCCCCTCCTCTTCCTCATCTTCCACCCATTCTTCTTCTCGCACCTCCCCCTCACCCTCCCCCTCTTCGGTCCAGCCTTCTTCGACCTCCTGGCATTCATCGGTGTGGGAGCCGCCCAACTGCATGGTGCTGGTGCAATCCCCCTGGCTGTGGCTGTGGCTGTGGTTGCAGTTTCCCTGGCTGCTGCAATCCATTCCCTCCAGGTAGCTGTCATCCTCTGGGCAGTAGCGGATGTAGTAAGTCACACCCTCGTCCTCCTCTGCCAGTCCT
This sequence comes from Dascyllus trimaculatus, assembly GCA_024666655.1. Lineage (NCBI taxonomy): Eukaryota > Metazoa > Chordata > Actinopteri > Pomacentridae > Dascyllus > Dascyllus trimaculatus. The sequence continues at coordinate 23,050,018 of CM045445.1, forward strand.
GGAGGGATTTATGATCACAAACGGTAGTGTTTCTTAATATTTATGGCCTGTTTATTAAAGTCCCAACTGTTGTTGAACCACTATTTATGAGGGTACTTCAGAAAGTTCTCAGCATCACCTATAAACAAAGGGTGTAACTCCCCTTTTCGGACATAACCGTATACTATAAAGCTGTATACTAATTTTTGTCATCATTTCTTTGCAAGGAAAGAAAAACTTCAAGCTGGTGTGCTGTTACTTTAGAACAATGCTCTCGTCCACACAGCACAGGTGGCAGAAGCAGCCAAATGTGGCTTTGAATTGTTGACCCATGCAAATCACTCCCCCAACCTGCACCGTCTGACTTCTTTCTGTTTACCAAAATGAAATTCTACTTGCGTGGTTGCTATTTTCTGAGTGATGATAAAGTCGTGCATGCTGTTCAGCAATATCTGGATGCTTCCGTGAAGGACGAGCGAAGCCCAAACATCGTTGGACCAAGTGCATTGAAGTTAAAGGAGACTATCCTGAAAAGTAATGCAAAAACAATCTTTCTCCTCTGATGTTTTCTGATGAGGCCAAGAACTTTTTGAAGTAGCCCTTATATAATTGACACCTTTTATTCAGCTTACTGATGTCGCCATTGCAAAAATTACGAAACCGTTTTTCACATGCGGGACTTCATTCACGCTGCAGAGGAGAAGGTGACATTTCACAGAGTTTTTTTTTTTAGCCATGTTAGTGGCATGGCTCTAGGAGTGAACATACCCTGCTGGTCCAGAAAGTAATACCTCAATTATTATTGTAAAAAAAAAGCAAATTGTGTGGAGACAGTTACTGTCCCAAGAGGATGAATCCTCACAACATTGGTGTTCCACTGACTTTCCCTCTTGAGTGACGTTTGGGTTCTTCATTGAAATGACTCAATAATGACAATATTGGATGTGTTAATGTGTTAATAAATTTGATCCAGACATTACCGTCTCCCACTGGATGGTTACCTTTTGTTAGCCATCCAGTGGGCTAAAGTCAAAACTTTTGTGATGACTTGACTTTCATCTAGCACCATTTAATTTATGACTAACTACCAAGAAAAGAATAATGCCAGTCTCAACCGTAGCCTACTTTGCATTTATTGCTAATTTGTAAACATTAGCATATTAACAGACTAAACAAAGACAGTCAACATTGCAAATATTGTACTGACTGAACATTGTTATTAGCATTGTTAGTGTGAGCATGTTTGCAGGCTGACTTTAGTATTCAGCTTAAAGTACTGTATCCTTACAGAGCTTCTAGGATGGCTTAGTCCTGTTGGAGTATCACACCTAAATGACAACTGATGTATTGCAAATCCATTTTTAACACTAATATGTTCTCCTTATTTACTTTCACTGGTAATATGGTTTTGGTTTGACTGTTGCTTTTGAGTTTTTGTTAGTCATTGTTTCTGCTTTCCTGCTTAGAATAGATGAAAACCAAATCAGTTCTGCGTGTAAATGTAGTCTTTTGTCTCCTTCTTCATTCTATTAAACAAATTTGTTGGAAATCTAGCAGAAGTAGTAGCAGAATTAATGATGGAACATACAATGACTGACAGCACACCCACCATCATCATAGTCTTCCTCTTCATCCGAGGTGTTGTTGATGTAGTCAGAGCTGGAGTCATCATCCAGGCTGTCGGCTCCACCGTGGAAGTCCGCCTGGTCGTGGTCATCTTGGTCGTGGTTATGTTCGGGCGTGGACGGTGTCGCTGGCCGCTGATCCTCAAGTTCTGCATCTGCTTGGCTGCTGTACCGCTTTACCTCCACCTCTGCTTCTACATCCGCCTCTGGATGATGATCCGGATGATGGTTGCGACCAACGTCTTTAGACTTGGGAGAAGAATATTGTGCCTTACATGAGTGGGGTTTTGAATCATGTAACTCTTTGGGGTAGCGCAGTGGGCGTGGCCGTGCAGGAAGGGTTTTCAGATCACATGACTCTGTGGGATGAGGGGTGGGACAGGAGGCGGGGCCCGGAGCAGCCATACTGTTTCCTCCGCTGGTCCCTGGCCTCTTCCTTTGAGCCATGATTGGCGGCTTACAAGCCATGCATTGTTATTGGCTTTATCCTGTGAAACATAGAAACACACAGGGGCACAGATTTAGAGCAAAATCAAATAAAAGATTTCAAGCTTTTAAAGCACACACAACCACATCTTTTTGTATGTTTTAGCAGGCCAGGAAAATAGGTCTTTATATAGCAGATTCCCTTTATCAAGCATACACAACCATACAGCCCCCCCTTACAAACATTCCCTCCTGCTTTTTTCAGTGTCTGACAATCCAATATATTCCTGTAATTGAGAAAGACAATCACTGGTTTACTTTATCCTCGTTCAGAGGAACACTTTTGTGCTTACTTAGCACATTTCTGGCTTCAGATTCGCCACAGTGTTCTCCGTAAGTCCCTCAGGCTCAGCTTTGTAACACAAAGAGAAGAGCCTTTCTAAGCCTACTGCCTTCACATAAACCAGGAGGGACGCTGCTGGACAAAGAATCAATAGTTAAAATCAAGGTCATCCCCACATGTAAGTGCTGCACACGTGCACTGATACCATTGTAGATGATCAATCAATCAAGGCTTTATTGACTCTTCTGTGGGTTACTAGTTGAGGATTGAGAGAGACAATGAAGGCTATTCCTGTACAAGACCTGGTTAAGTAGTGAAGATGAGGAGACAGCAACATGTTTCTTCCTCTCATAGAAGACTCTTAGCCTGAATCAACACTGTCGCTCATATAAGAATCTATTCGGCCCTCGGTATTGAAAAGGAAAAGGAGACATCAAAAGAATGCTGAAAAAGGAATTAATCAGTATTTATTTCTTGATATTGTAATTCACTGTAGTCCTTCTGTAGGTGAATGGTGTTGTCTTTTTTACGGAGCGCAGACAGTTGACAGTGTTTATGAAAAGGTACATAGTAAAGAGGTTTTTCTAAAGCCAGTATTTATTGTATTTATTCATTAATGTATTTTCTCTTTCAGCCATAAAGATCTTCAGTTAGAAGATGTCGCTTATATGCAAACCTGTAGGTGTGACAGTAAAAATTTTTTTAAAATAAAGACCATTATTACAGCCATGTACACTTAACATTAAATGTCGCACCATCTCTAAAACAGGCTGAATAGAAGGCATGAACATCAAAATATGTGCGCATGGTGCAGCAGTTTTGATCTTTTAAATAAATGAAGCAGTCAACGGATTAAGAAGGTATTCTAGCATTGATTATATTTATATTGATACAGTGAAGACAATTACCTACATGTAGTATTAGGTATTAAATAAAAACCTCACGCTTATTCTTCCCAAAACAGAATTAGAAGTCATTTAAAACAGGACAAAAGCATCGTATAAATCATGAAAGACATAAAAAGCACACTAAAACCAGCATCAACACACTAAAAGAAATAGATTGCACAATAAAAGCCTCAAGATCGTATTCCTACTAGCCGTGCTGCATTTTAACAATGAAGTATAAAAGTTTAGTTTGCATTCTGTACTTTTTGTCAAACACGCCTTTTGTGTCCTGCCATCCATTTTGTCACTCTGTTGTGTCATCCAGTTGCCGTGAACAACTGCCCTCTGAGGGGTGTTGATGTCGCTTTCCCCCATTTTCCTTCACCATAATTACATTTTCCATCACCAGTGATTATACTGGTTAATTAGCTCTGCACAACCCGGCACAAACATATCTCCACTACAGCACAAATACAGACAGAAACACGCACATGCATTCAGTTGGTTGCTCCTCAAGTAGCCACACCAGAGGGACTGAGATTAAATCTGCACGCTAAATAGTAAATCTACTGGGCTCCAGATAGGAGGAGTAGCAGGTTAGTGATCACACAGTATTCGCACCCACAGACGCATGCAAACACCTGATGAAACACAGCAACACGTTCATCTAATGAAGCATTTCTGATGACAACTGAGAAAAGCTTTTCACTCCTATTTTTTTTTCTCTCTCAGTGACTTAAATATACCCTCATCTTGCTAACATCTAGGAAACAATGTACTGATAGCATCTCTTACCTGGAGTCCTGAGCTGGGATGTGTTACACAATAGCATTGCAATCTGTTTTAACAACGGCCCCATCCTCCCTCCTTCCCTCATGCTGCTCCTCGCTCCTCCCATCCCCCACCAGCTGCTACGCAGCATGTACCTTTGTGACTCCACCCTCCCTGCTTCTTTATATCCCAGCATCGTCCCATATGAGCTCTGCCCCGCCTCACCCACTTCCCCGGAGCTGAGGGGAAGGATTGGTAACTATGGGTAACTGCATCCCCTGGGGACTGATACCCTCAGACCTTCTCTTTGTTAGATTCACAAGTTGCCTTTTTCTGTTGCTGTTTTTCTGTTGCTGTTTCACCTCACATTTTTTGATTCTTTGCATTGATCCTGAGTGACAATGCAATTGTGATATAATTTTAGAAATGCTGTAAGTCCCCAGCCAGGGGGCTTCTCCCAAATATGCTTTGTCTGGCATGTATTTGAGGTTTGACTGTGATTATTCAATTTGCATGCATTTGAACACAAATGGTAATGCCATCATAACAAGTCACACAGGGGATTTGTCCCACCTGTTTAGTACCATTAAGTCAGATTGGGAATGAACTGTGGCACACAGTACATGTTTGATTCTACATAGAGGTTGTGTCCAAATGTCTTTTAGACTAGTTTGTGCTTGACCTTTTATGATCAACCCTGACTTCAGCAATATAAGCAGAATCAAACACTTAAAAGTCAGACTCAAAAATACTTATTTTGTGATTTCTTTTTGTATTTTAGCTCACATAAAATCTCTATACACTGAAACCCTTTTGCATTAATAATATGATAATAATATGAGCTCCAATACATTAGTACTAGAATTCAAATTACTAGTAAAGCAGCACTTTCACACATAAATGTTACATTCAAGTCCTTGTCCAAGAAGTTCACACAATGCTGATTTAGCCTTTTAGCACTAGGTAAATCTGGAGTTTTAAATCAAAGATCTAGGCAGCATTCCCACACTGACATATCAGTATCAATGCATTTTAAGTTAACCAGCAATTACTAGTTATCCACAGCTAAAGAGTGGAACAGCTACTGTGACAGAGAGGGCCACACTAACTAGGAACGTGGCAGAAAAACCTCAGAAACATTCAAGAAAAGCTTCAGATGCTCCAGATAAAGAGGAAACGTGTGTCGCAGTGTTGGTGTAATTACTCTCACTGCCAGAAATACGACACAAAAGTGCACTGCAGGTTTAAGTGATGCTCACCTCAGTATCCTTGATTTTACGTGGCAGATAGATCAGGAGAGCATTTGTTTCATTGCAGCTACTCAAGTTTCTGTCTGAAGGAAGGTTTAGAGATCTGCCTCATGCATCCACAGTCTCTGAACAGCTTTAACAACTGACTGGAAACCAGCTGCTTTACATACAAACATTTCTATTTCTGTTTCACTGTCAGACTTTTCCATCTAGTTTAACATCTTACTGATTAAAGGAATATATAGTTTTGAGAACCTCCGGCCCCAATGCTCTCGGCCTCCAGTCGGCAGTCGGGTGCTGTGAGGTTTTGCGTGGCCACACAGGAAGCTCCAGTCAGCTCAACAAGGAGGAGGCAATAAGTGAGGAAAACCTGCCTCACTGAATCAGTGAGTGTTGTTTCTCCATATTTTTCACTTCAGCATTTTCCATTCCTCTGTGACAAGCGTAATACCACAAGTGAGACGAAGCGAAAGCTTCGTGGAGACGATGGCAATTGTTTCCCCTCACATTCTAAATTTGTTCTAAGATTAACTGGATTCATAGTGGCATGAAAATGACTGGCTGATTTATTTTTTCCCTCTCTGCAGTGATATTTGAAGGTAAATCCAGACTACTGATGACAAGTTCTTTTTCTGCAGGAGCAGAATGTACAGCATGTTCTGTTCAGTTGCCCTCAGCTTTAGTCTTTGTAGTTTGTGCAACTTTAGACATGAAAGTTTTGCCAAAGTTAGGTGATAGGAAGGAGGGAATGTGAAGGCTTTCAGTCTTTGTCAACAGTAACTTAAACTTGTTTGTGCCTTCTAATTTAGCCTGAAACTGGCATCCTTTCATATCTCAGATCAATTCTAGGGTTTCTCCGGGACATTAATTGCAGACACATTCTTAGACATATTGTGTCTTTTGGACTGAATCACACACTTTAATTGCAAATGAATTATACATTTCTTATGGGGGCTGTTTTAAGTTTCTTCCCCCCAATCTGTCGACTCCATGTTATTGACAAGCTGCTTTAATTTGTTTCTTCCTGCTCCCCATTTTCTTGTTTTTTCAGATTTTGTTTTTACAGTAATCATAATGTCATCTGACGTTATGATTACAGGGTCAGCATCTCTAATCTCAGGCCACCAGAGGGCCTCTTCTTCTTCTACACAACTCAAAGTAAGTTGTGTGACAGGACATTATCCATCCATCCATTATCTATACACCGCTTATTCCTCACTAGGGTCGCGGGACAGGACATTATGTTCTTACATTGTTGTGGCTACATGAATTAAATGTGTGAATTTAAAAGACTGCATCCAAGTGAGTCTCCTCTGGACAAGTTGGCTGCCTGTCTTCTGCCTAATGTATGCAGGCACACAGCCCGGATGGGAACCTGAAGCGAAATGGAGTAGCTAAAGAAAACGAATTGGTGACTGGTGCAGAAAGAAATCAGAATCCAGCTGGCTCCATCACTGTCCACTTATTTCTATATCCCACCTGGACACACACACCGAGTACCTGTCTCCCACACAAATGCTCTGAAATGTAGGCACTGATTCAACCTGTTACCTTCATCACTAAAAAAAGACTCCACACACACACACACGCACACACACAGGCGGCACTAACAGCAGCACACCAGTCTCCCTGCAGTATCCCATTTGTCTGTTTTGAGCTGCAGCTGGGGACCACTTGTGCAGGGCCGTCTCCATGGACGGACCCATTCATGTCTGCCACAGAAACGCTTCAGCTACAGTAAGATAAAGCTTTAAATTACCCCCAGACACTCCCCTTGTTTGGCAGACACACGTCTTAAAAGTGTGTGCATGTGTGTGTGTTTGTGTGCGGTGTGTTTGTGCAGACAGAGGGCAAGGGAAGCGGTTCGAAAGCAGCAGATGGCTCGGTCAGTGTGGGCCTGGGGAATGCTAATGTCTCTCTGCCTTGAATTCTAAGTTATGACCTCTGATCACACCAGTGAATTAGACAGTCAGGCTTTGACAGGGAAGACGGAACAGATGAGACCAGGAACAGAACCACAAAAGCTGTGAGATCATCAGCCAAACTGTAACATTGGCATTCAAGTCTTTAAATGCAATAGGACGGAACTAAATATCTCCTCTGACAGCGCTAGCACATGAATGAAAGAGGCGTTTAGCTGTGAGGTGTCCAGCATACAGGTAAAAAAAACATGACACAGCCCTAAATGTTTCCCAGCAAAACAGTGTTTCTTCAAGGGCTGAGGAATAATTCAAAATGTATAATTCAAATTAATCATTCTCAGCAGATCTTTAATTATGAACAGAGGCAATAAATTATTTAAATGGTAACTCAGACACTGGCAAAAAACTTTCAAAGCAAGATTTAAAAGATACTGTTAAGTTGCTATTTAAGTTGCCATTTTAGTAACTTTTTCAATGCAAAACACTAAATCCTGGTTCACTGAAGTAATCATTAATTTAATTATTGAAGATCTTTTTCAATTAATCTGGAAAGTTCTGGCATACATCAGGATCAGAAGATGGGTGTTATTAATGTTGTGGCATCTGTGTTCAGAAACAGAATTCTTGACCCAAACATGTTTTGTGCTGAAACAGTGTTACTGTGATCATTTTAGTCTCTGATTGGAAATTAATTATGAATGTGTCATTTTTCTTACACGTTTCCTGAAAGTTCCACTGTTTTCATTAACTTCATCATTTAACAGCAAATGGGGCTGCTTGTGAGCTTTGTGGACTAAAAGTGGAAGCAGAAGCATCATAGTTTCTCTTGCTCATTTCAACCCTGATGGCTCATAAAAACAACAAGACTGCATGAATAAAAAAAAAAACAGCTAAATATTGTTAGTAATAGCTGGACCACTGACTTTTCAAAGAAACTGACCAATGAGTTGGATTTGATGTTTTCCCAGTTGATTCTTTTGATCTTTTGGCTTAACTGGGAGTTTCTTGGGAGTTATTCTGCAAAAGACATCAGTTTTTGGTGCATCACGACTGAACCACGGCCTTCATATTCAAACCAAAGAGGCTGAAACTTTCATGTTGACTCTCCCACTGATCTTCGTCTGATGTCTTTAATCATTTTCACATTTTTTCATCTTTTTTTCCCCTATGATCTTGCCAGATATAGTGCGTCACCAAGATATGAACATACAGTTCTTGACATATATAGTAGAAAGTAGTCATCTCAAATAAATGATAAAGTCTGCCAGAAATGGGTTTAATTTCAATTCGACGGGTGGTAGACTTAAAGGTTTAGTTAAGTTTAGTTAGCATATTTAGATGGTGAGCCTGTGCTAGATTTATTGGCTCTCTTGCTGCTACCCTCATCTTCACTCCCTTTTCTTTACCCAAACACTATATAGTTATTGTGTTGATTGGTCCAAACCATTGTGTTTGTTTCTCATTTACACAGTTAGGTCTGTGTAGGAATACCAAATATTTTTTCAGGGCACAGCAACCAGATTTTGAAGAGGTTTTCAATGAATTTCACATAAAAGTGGATTAGAATTGCATTCCATATCTCTAAGAAGCACTTATCATTACTCGCAAGGCTGAACTTTTACATCTTGCAGTTTTTCAGGCAAAGCAATTCGGCTGTTTTGACAAAAACCAGGCAACACAGACGGCCAAATCTTATTATTCTGAATACTCTGACGGCTGTTTCTTTACCAATGTAACCTCACATGAGTTACTCGTGCCCAAGGGGACTATAAAAAAATGAAAAGTAATATTTGTTGCCATGCCCTGAATAACACCTACTGAGAACGAAATTAGAAAAGGTTTCAAAATCTCATTTCACCTCTTGAAATAGTGAGTAATATCACAGTAACAGAAATGCCTCAAATATTTCTATTAATCAGTATCAAAAATATCCATCAGATCTCCCAGGAATCAATTCCGAGAAGCCTCAAACAGTCAAAGACAAAATAAATAAATGAAAATAGCACAATGCAGGGAAACATTTCTTCTAATACAAACTAATCTTTGTCTATGTCAATAGTTGTTTTTACTTGTCTTCTTTTGAAGCTAAGCTACAGTATAAATTAGGGTTTGTTTCATTCACTGCATCCATCTTCAAGGAAAAACTACCATTTTACAGAAAAGAGACATGTGTGAGTATCTAGATGTTAATTTGGTCATGGATTAGTCCAAAAGATAAGGTCAAACTTGGATGTCCGCTAGTAATCTAAACAGCTTTCTGTTTTACTGCGAGTAGCACACATTCAATCAATATACCTACTTGCTAATCTTTATATTTTCTACCCAGAAAGCCAGCCGTGTCGTATTATTGGACACATTTTAAGGGGAGAATCTTTATTTCTGAGACGCCAGGCATGCAAACATTGAGCAGCCCACGAAATAATCACTGCTGCCATTCATCCGTCATCTTTACTAGGGTCAGCTCTGATCACATGATCTTGTAAACATTTAACTGCGAGACATTAAAGCGCCCTTACAGCGCTTCCACACCATTAAACATATGCTGATAAATTGTGTAATAACTCGGCCGTGCTGAGTTATGCGGCTTGTAAATAAAGGATAGAAGTTCCATCAGGGAGAGAGAGACAGAGCGAGAAAATGAGTTTCTTCTCAGCTGTCTCATTAAGATGCAGCATTTGTTCTCCTCACAGTCTCCCACTCACTTCGGGATGACAACATGGGAGATATGTGGGAGACAGGAAGAGAAGGGGAGACTTGGTGGGCAGCACGAATGGCACAGGACCACAGAAAAACGCAGCGCTCGCTCCCCCGCTATTCCGCCTGCCAATGTCCATTTTGCCACTTCAAGCACAACACCACAGACACACCCTCCTCCTTCACCCTTGACTGTTACCATGGCAATCTTTTGTTTCCCCAGCTCAGTCTCTCGAGGAGGACCGGCTCAGCCAATCGTCAAATAAACTCTGGTACAGAATAAACACACACACACACACGTGCATGTACGCATTATTCAAACAATTCCACAGTGTTAATATGGCCTCATTTTTTCATTTAACAGTTTTGCAAACACAAGATTCAGCAGCACTTTTGTTGTTTCTTGTGTTGAGCAAATGTCCCTGAAAGAATCCAGCAGATGGGCATTTTGCTTTTCGAGTGGTTCAAAGGGGCACATTTTGTAGCTACAAGAACACAAGCAACAAGAGGGATCACCCCAGCTGCATTTTTTTTGAAAGAAAGTATCAAATCTGGATCTGAATAAAACTAATGAAATGAACATTAAGATGGCAAAGAGGCTATAGAGGGGTGACTCTAAGGATTGCTATGTCAAGAAGTTCGCCCGTTTGGTACCCAGAGGATGAAGCGTAATGAATTTGGTGATGGCTTGACCTTTTCCTCTACTGCCATGTGGTTGACATTTGTGGTTTTCAAAGTAATGCTTCTATAACTACCAGATGCACCGCCATGAAAGACATTCATGTTCCACTTGGGATGAACTGTATTAACTTCAATGATCCCTGACTATTCCACAGGCACCGTCATCAGGGTAATATTTCAGCTTGTCTCATACCTTAGAGATCAAATTCCTGCAAAAAGGAAGGACATTCCCATCAAGCTCAGTTGTACTTTGCATTAAGTGCTTATTTGCAAACACGCATCATTTAACCCAGATTCTACATACATGCAAAATACCTGTTAAACATATGTGTGATTGGTTTGTGACTTTAGGCATGCCTCACAGAGCTGCAGGATTTATACTGGTTTCCTAAATCACACAAGGTTATTTGGTCAACTAGTATCTTGATGACTCACTGTTTATCCCACTGCAAGGAGCATTTCCATATCAGTCCAACTACACACTTTAGTCACCTGCTCACATACTTTGTAATGTTTTGGTCTCTTTCACTGGTGAGGCCACACCCATATACACCGATCAGGAATAACATTATGACCACCTGCCTAATATTGTGTTGGTCCCTTTTATGTTGTCCAAAATGCTCTGAACCATTGAGCACAAACAAGAGGACCTCTCAGGGTGTCCTATGGAGTCTGGAACCAGGACATTGGAAGTGGATCCTTTGAGTACTCTGGGTTGTGCAGTGGGGCCTCTGTCAATCAAACTTGTTCCACTGCATCCTGTTGATGCTTGATCAGAATGGGGTGTAGGAAGTTTAGAGGTCAAATCAACATTTTGAACTGTCATGTTTCTCAACATGTTCCTGATTGTTTGACGTTGTTGTCATGTGGTGGGGTGTATTTTCCTGCAGGGGTAGGCCGGTGACATTTGGGATTTCCATTTGCATGAGGGAGTGTGCTTGTTCTGGAACAATGTTTGTGTGGGTGTCTAAGTCTCATCAACACAGATGCCAAAATCCAAGGTTTTCCAGCAGAACACCACATAGTAGCAATACGATCAATGTTATTTACTTCACCTGTCAGTGGTCATAATGTTGTGATTGATTGATGTATGTGTGATTGCATTGTGACTTTCAGCATTATATGGGTTTACTGGCTTCACACGAGGTTATTTGGTCAACTGGTATCTTGGTGACTCACTGTTCACCCCACTGGGCAGTGCAGCATGTTATTGAGTGTATACATATCAGTCCAACTACACACTTCAGTCACCTGTTCACACTCTTGTAATGTTTTGGTCCCTTACACTGGTGAGGTCACACCTATACAAACCTCAATGAAATAACACAAATTCATATTTTGTTCATATTTCAACTTCTATTACAACCAGCTGACATGTGATCATGCAGACAAAAAAAAAGTTTTATGCAGATTTTTTGTATTAATGCCAGCCAGAATAGGATTATTGAGTGATTAGAAATCACACTGACAATTTTCTTTATACCAGTGACTGTCTTTACAGCCATCTGCAGGCAGCAGGTACAGTACATGTTCCATCTGTACAGTCTAAATATAGTCCTCGCCGTGTCAAGCCACAATTAGGGAAGAGCGATATGCTGGTTTTGTGTAACAAGCACCAGATTACTGTGAAGCTTTATGCGGTTATGTACATGTAAATCTCACTTTCAGGCAAATCACACTTAATATAACTTCAAATAGAATTCACTGATTAAATACAATCAACTATTAATTTCTTCTTACATTGGTGTATATACTCAGCTACTTGTTTTCTGTAGTCTTTGTGGTGGGTCTAAGATCTACTTTAAACAAGCTGAAGGGCGATTCAGTGTTTCTAACCTGTCTGCCTTTAAGACCAAAAATTAAACAGCCAATTATAATACTATGATCAAAACCCACAGCAGGAGAAAAATTGTGTTTTTAAAGTCGGTTGCGTGAGGCCACTAAATGAGACCAGAGCAAGCAAACTATCACCCGGGTTAACCAATGCTATGAGTACCTCAGTCTGTTGGCTGGCCAGGTGGCACTAAAGGGCTCAGTTGGCCTACATTTTAAGAAAGAACATGAAACAGTCTAAAGATTTGCCTGGCGACAAGCCCAGTTTGCAGAGAGCTAAGCACAACTAAATGGCCCCGGAGGGAGACAGATACTGGGGCAATTTTGCAGGGTTTAATTGAAGCTGTCAACTGGGTTTGGTTACTGATGAGAGGGACTGAGTGAGAGACATCAAGGCCGATAAAAGGCATTAAGTTATTTTAATGTGTAAAATTGTGAACGCGAGGGCAAGCAGTGAAAGGAGCTTTGACACCACACTAAAACCCATTCATGGTTGGGACTGCCATCACTGCAGACACATAACTGGTAGGGAAAACACGTTGCTTTGGATGTAATGAGAAACCCTCCCACACTGATCCCAACCAGCAAAATAAACAGGTATTAATCCAATTTTTCAAAAAAAGGATGGAGATGACAAAGATTATGGAGATAATTAAAATCTATGGCTGTGTGTTCTGTTTGCTGAGAAAACGTGGCATAAAAAACATGCAGGATAAGAAAGATCCACCATTCATTTTTGTTTGAAAGGAGATTCATTATGTTTTCGTCCAAAGCTTTGACAAAAACAGGACAGGAAATGAGAGCAGCAGCTAAAGAGATGCCTAACAGGCAAAGAGAGGCATTTTTAAAAAATAAAACTTTCTCACTGGTAAATTGAACAATTTGGAGAGATTAAGTGCAAGTAAGTTTTACTTGAAAAAAGCAATGTTATTCATGTAAAGTGACTTTAGACACATTATTTACTTTTCATTTGTTAAAAGCTGGAACTGCAGACTTACTATGATGAGCAAGTCATACATTTAGTATCTTAGAGGCTTTTTTGAGCTGAGAATATAAGACTGATTATTTCAGGTTTTCTGCAGCTAACTTTGTAATTGCTTTTGGAAAAATGCAATTTGATGATACAATATTTGAGATTTTTGGCTTCGTATGATAACTGAAGGAGGGGAGGGTGGATTTTGTAGAAAACACATAATCCTTAAAGCAGGGTATTAAAAAAACGCAACACGCTACCATCATAGTGTCACCGCAGAAATTTGGGTGATGTTTTATTGTAGAAACTTCAAAAACGTTCTTGTAATTGTCGCAAATTCTTTAGATCAATCAGAAGCAGTTTGAACATGGAGGAAGTTAATGGTCTAATGCATTAAATTTCAAAGTTTTGCAAGTGGATAAATAATCAGGTATCACCTTCAGAAGGTTACTATCACTTCGCATTAGTTCCAACCCTTATAAGTGGACAGGATGAGAAGAAGTTGTTTTACTCCATTTAGACCTTGGCTAACACAGCCACAGAGCAGAATGGACAATATCAGTAGTCCATAGCCGCCTGCTACACTGACCTGTCATTCCTCCTGAATTGCTGCTTAAAGTCTGCAGAGATGAAGGTGAGAAATGCTCCCTGGCTGACACAGTGCTCCACCTGATCCCTCAGTTCGAGGTCTTTCACAATCCTGCCTCTTATTGACGCCTCTCCAGGGACAGCTCTCTCCTCCCGCCTCTAATCCTCATTCTTTGCCAACTTTTAATCAGCGGCCGTTATTTTTTCTGCAGCCTTCACTCTCTTAACCCGTCAGGTCCTTTTCACATCAGAACAACGGCAGCAGCTTGAAACCACTGAGCCAGGTGACTTCTTCTAAACGACTGGCAATAATGAACATTTGACAGCTGCCTCATAATTACATTAAGGCCAGACAATACGCCGCGGCATCAAATCTATTCTACAAGAGCCGGCTCAGATACGAGACCACCTCAAAAAAACAATGTGTACTTGTACTCCCACAAAGCTGTCTTCTAGTGTTGGCAGAATCCTGAGAAAAATGCTAATAATATTCATTGGATGTGCTGATGGCCATTGTATTCAGTGACAGCAGAGAAAAGAACGAGCAATATTGGGCTGGGAAATATGCCCTTATCTTGTTGAGATACAGACAGGCCGAGTGGTAAAGGCCGGGAACGCTAATGCAGTCTGGTGGCAGGGACATGAATTAAGTTCTGGGTTTGTCCACTGACTCTGCACACACATACTGCAGCGCAAAAACTCCACCAGCCAAACTGAAATGTCACTATAATTAGCTGTAAATTGAAAACAAAGCACGCTTGTTGCTCAGGTTCCCCCATGGGTCAGTGTTTCCCAGTCAAACGTGGTTTTGCTTTGGTGCATTTATTTGCGAGCCTAACCTGCATGCTTGCACATCCTGAAAACGACCATGAGAGCACGCTGCTAAGCTTTGTGCGAGTTTTTTGTTTGGTTTCAGTATCACTGCCGGCCAGCTGACAGGCTGAGGATTAATCAGCGAGACAGCTCGGTCACACAGAGGAGCAGCAGCACTCCTGACAGAACAAAAGACGGACTGACGGACCAAAGGGGCTCGGTTTTGATTATCGGTCTACTACCATGTCGCACTGACATTTTGCTTATCTATATGTGCACAAGCGTGTGTGTGTATGTGTGTGTGTCAAACCTGTGTGGCAGCTGACACAGTATCTCTGGTTTGTTGCACCTGAGTGCCTGAGTACAGCATGTGCATGTGTGTGTGTGTGTGTGTGTGTGTGTGTACATGTGTGTGTGAAATTGTCACATCAATCCTCTTGAAGCAGTGGAGGTTTCAGCAGGGTGTCACACCTCTCAGCATCTTTTACGCTTTACTCAACCCGAGGGAAACACAGAGTCAGGCTGCAAGATTGAAATCTGGCCACCTCTGCTACACACAAACACAAAACATGCCTCATCAAGAATCTCTGTATGCTTTTCCCGCAGCAAATGATGATCAAACGCACCAATATCTGTTCATACGTGCTACACTCTCTACTTTTTTTTCTCTTTTTAAGTGCATTTACTTTTGAGAAGCAGAAAAACCAACTCTGAGCGTCTTCATGTCAGCTATAAAGCTATGCTAATGAACCTGGGGAATCTTTTCAGACGTGGAGGCTCGGAGAAAACAAGGAGACAATAATCACAGCAGCAAGTGCAGTTTGACGGAGGAGGCAGGCCTGCTATGTAATAATGTATGATTCAAAGCTATTTTAAGATTGCGGATTGCTAAACCTAGATTTCTTTGGGGAAATCTCACTCACATTGCTCAGTGGAAACTGTGCCAAGCAGGAACACAGTCAGTGCTGTGGTTTGGTAATGAGGCTGGCTCTGGTTCTGCTGTTGTACCTAGACAAGGTGGGAAAACATGGTTTTGTTCACATTTGGTAAATTGTGTCTGTGCCTTTTCATCCGGGTTTAGATAGCGAATGTTGAGGCAGCACATACAGGCATCCAAAAAAGGACCCGATCACAGCTGTCTCTAGACGCATCATCTCTGTTTTCTCTGTTTCTTTTATCTCAGTGTGACTCCCCTTCAAGTTAAAAGATTGAAAACTGGATAACATATAAAGATCACACACGCAATTATTGATTTAATGTCATGTTATGATTAAAAAAAACCGAGGCTCACTAATATCCCTCGAAAGTCACAAAACGTTCCCATAAATAATTGGGGTTTAGGAATCTACCATGAATATGAGTCGAATTCTTTTGAAGCTAAAAGCAGGGAACAAAGAATAGAATAAAGCTGTTGCAAAGCTCAGAGGGGCAGCCGGGCTATTTTATTATCAGTGACTGGAGGACTGACTCAGGGTTAATTATTACTTGTTTAAATTTTTAATTTTCCCTAACTGATGGTGTTAATGTTAAGAGGCCGCTAACAAGGCTAAGAGGCTGCTTTTTGGGGAACATGCTCTGTGTGAAAACAGTTTTTAATCTCTGCAGCTGCAACAGAGCAAGTGTGCAAGCTGATTTGTATGTTTGAAACTAGGAGTAATACTTATTTGCCTTACTAATACACATTAGTCCAATGATTATTTTTCAATTGGATCATTTCGTCAGGCCAATTTCTAGAAACCAAACAAGAGAGCAGAGCTGAATGTGATGTCTACTTACTGTAGGCTTTTTTTGTGTGACCATAAGTTAAGTATATTTCCACTTGAGACAGAAAAAATGGGGAATCCTCACAAAAGGAAACTGGTATCAGAAACTGATTGACATAGTTATCATAAAAATGACAAAAATCATTAACTGATGATCAAAACAGCTGCCAGTGTTGCCTCTGTCGATTTACTATTTGATTAACTGGCAAATTGCTGAAGCTGCAGTTGCAAGTAACCATTGTTTTCATTATTGTTTCATCCATTAGTTTCTTTTAGAATAACACCAATAAAACAGTGGCAAGAAAGAGTATGTAGAGGCTTTTTATATTAATTTGTCATGAAATGTGATGTAAATTAAGGAAACATGCATAAACAATTACAATCTTTTGTGTTCGTTAAACATACACGTGGAAAAAGTGCATAAGCCCCTGTATTCTATAACTATTTGAATCTCTTTTGGCAGCAGTAATTAGCTGCGGATCAGACATGCACAACAATTGAGAGGAATTTTGAATCATTTTTTTCTGAACAGAACTGCTTCAGCTCAATCATATTCTTGAAATGTTTGGAGTAAACAACTCCCTTCAGCTCATTCCACAGGCTCTTCATTGGGTTATGGTCTAAGCTTTAACTGGACCACTCCAAAAGCACAACATCCATTGCAGTATATTGTCCAACACACTGCTAATTCAGAATAAAGCGATAATCACTGGAGTCACTGAATTTTCATATCTTCCTATGCAAACTGGATTTAGTGACTAAGGACACTGATTAAGGACATGGTGCTACTTTTGTAGTTGTTCCATTCTGGCATCCGGCTCTTGCTTTCAATGCAACATTTCCAGCAATTTAATTAGCAGAACAGATCAACTGCCTGTCCACTTCTATTCTCTACACAAAGTATATGACGCAGCAGTATTTTAAAGTTAAGAAGACAGGAAAAATCAGCAGCAGCAGCTACGATTAATGTTTGGTGTTGTAATGTGGAGCGATATCATTCAATTAAAAAGAAGCACAACATAAACTCTGCATATGCATAAACCAAAGGTAAGTGGGACATAAAATCCAAACACATAAATAAAAGCAGAATCATCAATAAAAGTAAGTGGCACAATATATAATTTAGGAGAAGCAGACTCCAGGCTGTGCAGACTTCATCACAGACTTCTATCACACCAAAAATGCTGGTGCTGCAGGTCCACAAAACATAAGATTAGAAACAGAAGATGTGTTTGGTATAATAGTTAAGAAGCCAAAACACTCACATAAAAACCCAATGCTCATTTGCCTGCAGGTTTTAATGGCTTCTTGGATGTAGTAATATGATATTAATTATGTTGTGCTTTTTTAGTTTAAGAAGGTTTAAGAAATGGCTGACATTTACGAATTTCTCTTACCTACTTTGTGTCTGTCATTGGTATAAAAACACAAAAATCACGCGGAAATCACATCTATCATCTATTTTCTTCATGTTATATTTGTGTTTTTTGGGCTTTACACACAAAACTGACAAGCTGAATTAGCACTTTGCTGAAGCGACAAGTAAAACAAGAGCTGTTGTGTATATCTGCAGAAAGGGCATCATTTTCTTAAGAAATATTAAGAGTCCTACTATAATTATTTTATATTGTTCCATCAGCAGGTACAAATGGGTCACTGAGGAAACTGTCATGCTTTTATTTTTATTTTTGTAAGAAAGGTCAAATTAGAGGAGAAATAAATCAATACAAAGTTGGCGGCTTGTGGATATGTTGCTTGAGTCGCTTCGCTGTGGTGTGCTGAGTACTAATTTTGCTGTCTCTGGGGATGAAGCAGGGTTGCCTGACCAAAACACAGCCAACCAACAATGACACTGATCCCATGACGACAGAGATCTGGATTATTGCATTTGAATCCCCTTACATCACATCACTTGGTATCTGGTGACTTCTGCTCTACTCTGAAACAACACTGCAGGTTTTATCCCCTCTATGTAATCGCTAAAGTACTGAGGGTCAGAAAGTTGTCCTTTAGCTGGAGGTTCACCTGCAGCCTGAACTCTGACATGTGATATGACAAGAGGTGACACCATTAAAAACAGTATATTCAGTAACTAACTCAGCCTTTTTTTACTTTATGAGTTTGAGACTCACTACTGCATGCCCACATTATTGACCATTTTATCCTGGCAAATAGTGCACACTTAATCATCATTGTTGAGGTTACAAAATATCTATTTTTTCAGTGTTTATATTTTTCCTTCTTAAAAAGGTTTTGCATTTTTAATACTAATTGAAGTCTTTGGCATGTGTTGAAATGGCAAAGCTTAACGGAGCTGCAAAGCCTTGCTAATTAATGTATAAGTCCACAATGTTTTGCCAGCTCTTCTAAAGGAAGTCCACCTTTTAACAGAACAGATACAAGTACTTACAATTGGGTACCTCTTGTACTTAATAAAGCTGTGAGTTCATGTTTGCTTTTCTTGTAGCTCCCCTCCCACCCACCAGGTGTCCTCAGCCTCTCAGTCCACACCCAGTCTCCAAGTACCACACCCAGTTCACCTGCTACCTGTTTCCCAGTCACTTCTTCTGTTCCCACCATGCTTTCCACTGGGAATCTGCTCCAGCAGACCAAAGCACCAGGTAAAATTTCAGTTTCACTTCCTGCAGGTTGTCTCTAGATTTTTTTTTTATCTTCTCGTGTTCCCTGCAGACTTGGCTGTTGCTGTCTCCTACTTCTAGCATTACCACAGTCTTGTGTTTGGTCTTTGTATGTTTTATCAGATTGCTGGTGTTAAGTGAACTGCTGGCTGTTTAGTGGAGCGGCGCTTGCAGTCTGCTATGCTTTTTTGTCATCGCTGTTTATTTTAAAATATCTCCAAACTGCTGACATTACTCCTCCTCTGCCTTCCGGCTCCACCAACGTGAGATTAATATAATGTTGCTGTGAGGTGCTATCAGGAGCATTGTATTGGATGAGTTTTAGAGATTACAACTGCAGTACAAAAGCACAACATTAGACCTAATACCTGATAGCAACATTTGATCATTTTTAGCGTCTTTTTAAAGCAAAATGTCAAATATTTGCTTCATGAATGTAGGAAATGGACACTTTTCTTTATCAAACATGACAGTAAATGGAATATCTTTGGATTCTGAGGTTTTTCTATCTGTGGGAAATTGAAATTTCACAACAGACTTCATACCTCATCAACTTCTTTTTTGGTTGCCAACTCTATAAATACACAATAATCTTAAGGAGTGTGTGTATACATAAACTACTGACTGCAGACTCTTTGAAGTATTTCGTTAATTACAGTCCCTAAGAAGAGCAGAGGGAAAGAAAAGTGGAGATGATTCCTTAAACTGTTAACAGCATATTTGATGACAGATGTGACCGAGTTCATCATGTGGCATCAAATCCTGCCATGATTTATCCAAATGTTCAGAGTATGGCATCACAGATCCAGCGTAAACATGAATGATTCTTTGTCCTTTCTTCATCTTCAAAGGATTTAATCAGAATAAGTGAAGCATAGTAGATGGCAAACACAACACTGCACTGCCTCAGCCTGACTCAAATTAAAATGCAGCCATCCTCTACTGCTCAAGTTCCCTTTTTTAAAAGTCTTAACATCCATGGATTTCCCATAAACACTATCTGTGCCATGCAGATGGATGGAGCCTCTATTTTGAGGCTGATTACGGAAGTACTCGAGTGTGAGTGTGGTTCATGTGAGAAATGCGATTGTGAAGTCACAGCTCCTTCAGCACCACACTGTGGGTCACAGACTGGGACCTGGAACAAAGAGGCCTTCCCTTTACAATCCCTTTACGGAGGAGAATGTGGTCAGAATCAATTGTAAACATAAGAGTGAGCAGACAAGCGGAAATGGATGGAAGAAGTTGGCTAATGATGGATGACGTTCAAGTGACTACAATAACAAAGACTGTAATACACTGCTGAGTGTCAGGATGATACAGAGCTCTATTAATTTCTCTCTCTCTGTCCAGGAGAATAGTGCTGCACCAGGGTGGATGAATATTCTAGCAGAGGATGAATAAATGATGAGGTAAGGCAATGTTGAGAGGCTCACAACACTTTGAATTGCTCAACTCCTCTTGAATCTTCCTCCTCCTCTAAGCCTGTACGATATGTCTTTGGTCAGGTCATCCCGTGATGCTCCTCCTTCTCCTTCATCAGCTTTACCATCACTTCCTCACTGTCTTCCCCTCTTTTATTCCTGACTGCTTGAGTAAAAACTGTTAATAATGTACCAGTTGCTACTGAATATTAACATATCATCAGCAATGGGACATAATAATCAAGCAGGTTCTCCACAGCAGCGAAAAGTAAATTAAGCAATGTCTACACTAACAAAAATTGCATAGTTGTGTAGGTTTGTACGAAAGCTTGCTGTTTGCTTTTCAGTCAGCCATAGCGAAACATGAAAATGTGATATCACGTAATAGGCTTTCTCTCTGATGCATAAAAATACTGAAATGGTGAGAGAAAGTTTGTGAGCTGATATGTCTGAAACTGTCAGGAACATTAGGAAAAACAGTAACATTACAAATACAAGCTTTAATGCACTGTAAGTTGTAGGAAAAGACAATTGGCTGCCTTGTAGAAACTATTTTACACTGATCAGGAATAACATTATGACCACCTGCCTAATATTGTGTTGGCCCCCTCTTATATCGTCCAAAATGCTCTGAACCATTGGGCATGGACAAGAGGACCTCTCAGGGTGTCCTATGGGGTCTGGAACCAGGACGTTGGCAGTGGATCCTTTGGGTACTCTGGCTTGTGCAGTGGGGCCTCTGTCAATCAAACTTGTTCCACTGCATCCTGTTGATGCTTGATCAGAATGAGGTTTAGGAAGTTTGGAGGTCAGATCAACATGTTGGACCATTGCCATGTTTCTCAACATGTTCCTGATTGTTTGACGTTATTTTCCATGTGGTGGGGTGCATTTTCCTGCGAGGGTAGGCCAGTGACATTTGGGATTTCCATTTGCATGAGGGAGTGTGCTTGTTCTGGGATATTGTTTATTTGGGTGTCTAAGTCTCATCAACACGGATGTTAAAATCCAAGGTTTTCCAGCAGAACACCACATAGTACCAATAAGATCAGTTTTATTCACTTCACCTGTCAGTGGTCATAATGTTGTGGCTGATCGGTGTCTACTCCAACTCTGAACTCTGCACTTGCACTGTGCAGGATAGCTGAAAAGTCTAACATGATGAAAGGTATTATTTAAGTTGCTATGATCTATAATTGTTGTTTATTTTGAATTCAACCACCTTAATTGGATTTACCAAGAACCATTTTAATGTTACAATGACAAACACATACTTAGAAAAAAGGATAAAGGAATTATCTCACTTTGATACATATAACATAAAGAAGGCAAGTAAAACTTGGAGGTGCACAGGCAACAAGCAAGAGTGAAGCCACTGTACTGTGGGAAGTTTAAGGATCAGGCTGGACTAGGTATCACTGGACTGAGACCTCATACTGGCCTCCAAAACACACCCTGGCATAAAGTCCATCAGCCCTCAAAAGCAGGCTGCCAGGGGTGTCTCACTTATGTTTAGGTGGTGAAGGACACAGGGTCATGAGGGATTTTAGACCACAAAGCATGTCTTGCTGGTCCCTGTTGGCTGCAGCCTCCACTAGGGCAGGTCTGCAGGCGTAGACAAGAGTGACAAAAAGCCAAGGCGGCTGCAAACTAGCTCACCTTGGGAGACCTACATGTCAGCCACAGTGTAGTCTGACTCACCAGACGTAGGTTGCAGATATAAATGCTCATTTTAGTTGGCTCTGTCCTTCCTTCCGCTATCCATGTTACTGTTTTCTAATGGGAAACAACAACAACAGCCACCTCTGAGTAGAAACCTACCACACTGAAAACTTCAAGTTCTCTGCAGATCTGGTTCATGCAGTAAGGCACCTCTGCTTAGTTGTTGTGTTAGATTATCAATGTTAATCCCAGTGCTCGTTTCCCTGCGTGCGTTAACATTTCCACTATCACTATTTTGAAGTAATACCACGTAGCCCTGCCAACAACAGCTGTGATGGGTTTGAAGAAATACATACAAGCCAGAGTGTTTTTTTCCACTATAACAGAATGATAGTGTGGTGCAGCCAGACCATTAAGTGCTACAGAATAGACTTGCAAAGACTAACCGCAGGTAGGCAAACGGGCTCCATTATCAAAGTGTAATAGGCTGTTTATGAGTCGGAACAAGATCATTCATGAAACTGAACTTTGCATTTTTGTAATGTTTGCAACTGATGAATTTAAGTAAAGCCATCTAACATTCTACCCAACATTTATTTTTATTACTGTCACCGAACAACAACAGACTGCTGTATTGTCACTCAGGCCTACTTCATACAGCAACACTTCTTAACCTGCCTTTCCGTATATTTTCCATGTCCTCATCTCCTCCACTCATAGTCACACCAGAACTCAGCAGACAGCCGGACAAGTTAAGGAGCTCCCTCAGGCCCATTGCTATGTCTGTCTGCTCAGCTCCCAGCTTTAGGTCTGAATGTACCGGTACACAAAAGCACACAACACTGGACATCTTATTACTGTTGCTGCACACGTTTTCCAAGTCTAAACAGTCTCTCCAATTTGGGAGGACTGAATACTTCGTGTGGCTCTATAAGAATTCCTCCCACACTCTTCAGTATACCATCATATTGTAATAACCTGCCGAGGCACAGTAAAGACAGCTTACTGGAGCAGCTGTAATGTTTGTTCCACATTAAGAACTAAAACACAAAAGCAGAAAAATGGGCTTTAAACTGACAATGTACATGAAGGACTCACAATTCTGCATGAAGGTTGAGCCCTGATCTGTCTCTGCTGCCTGGACTTGCACACAATTAGAGGAGCGGTTATGATAAATGGGATTGTTGGGTTATAGTGGTGAAAATAAGAGTGACACAGTGGGCAGCTGAAAATAAAAGTCTTTGCTGTTGCATGAAAATAAGCTGACCAAATCCACAGTTGATCCACAGTGACACTCCTTACCACACAGATATTATACAAAACACCATAAGATATTATAAATTATTGGGATATCATTGTCAGAAAATAAGAAGGGAAACTTAACTCTCCTGTCATGTCACTTTTGAGCTGTCTGTAATACTTTATTACCCTCCCATTGACTATTCCTCATTCAAGAACATGGCTTGAGGTACAAAATGTAAACACTCTGATGTGATGTGACAGCTCTGTACTAAAGATGATTATGTTAGCAGGTCAGTCTGATGCTTCACATACTTATATATGACACAGATGGAAAATAAAAATGTCTATTAAAAAAGAGCTGTCCCACACTCAGTGCTGCAAGCGATTATGCCATGAAATGAGCTCCAAAAAGACTAAAAGCCTGAACATGCTGCTGCTCGTAGGTGAACCTGTAAGGTGGTTTGCACAGGTGTTAAAACTGATCTCGGCGGGAGCATGATTTCAGCGTCTGCTCTGAACATGGCATTAAAACGAGGGCCATGTGCATGTAAGTGAACACTTAACACAAGTACAAAGTGAAAGTGACAATCCATGAATTACCCTAATAGATTTTATTTTAAAATGCCAGTTTGAATAAGAAAACAAATATGTTGTATGCGCCACAGATGATCTCATATTTCAGGATTCTCCAACAAACCGTGATAATGTTTTGATTTGAGCTCATTTTTTGCCTGTTTGTGTTTTAAATTAGACCCTTAACAAAATAAATGTAAATCTTTTTCAGCATATTAGAGCTTCAAGTGAAATGAAGTGAAAGTGATGTTGGACTTGCTGTGATAATTTCGATGCAAATCTACTGAAGACTCAATCCAATATTTTGCAGGATATAATTTGTAATTCACATGGCAAACAGTATAAAGCAAATAAGTGTAAACAAATAAACAAAGCAAGGCATAATAAGCTTCTGGCGAAGTTGAGACAGATGTATGGCTATATAATTGTGACTGGTCAAAGTTTCGGAGACAGGAGCTCTAACAAACAACAGTAAAGCAGCAACATTAGCTCAGCTGTATTCTCCCAAACTCTGACAGCAGGGTTTCACCATCTGCCACTAAGCCTGGCCCACATGTCACATCTCATCCTCGCTGCCTGAGTCTCCCCCGTGACAGCCTCAAGGTTGCTGTCCCCACTTAGCAGTTGTATCGGACCAACCACAAAAACACACCAGCATGTACACAGTTTGTGTCGATGTAATGACTCCATCACAACAGCCAGTGGGGGCTGTGAAAGTGAAAGGGTCAGAGGCAGGTGTGACAATCTATCATTATACACTAGACTTCCACTTTTCTATGCAATAATTACAGGCAGATACTTGAAAAAAGTTTCAGAACTTTGGGCATCAAACACACACACTCAAAAATACTTACATGCTGCTGGGTCCCGAGCTGAGATTTATTAGTTCGTCTGACCAAAAGTCAGATGGAGAAAAAGAGGAGAGGAGCAAAACAGTCTTTTTGAAGTTGCAAGTAAACACTCACTGGCTCAATTTCCCAGGAGAACACAAAGTTTGTAACATATATAGGAGAAGAAGAGGCGAGCAATAGCTGAGTGCAAGACAAAGGACAAATCAGCTATAGAAAATTGTTGTGAGACAAAACAGCAACTTAGGAGCTTATTACTGCAATTTGTTGTTTTGTGTTAGGATTGTTAAAGGTAAAATGCATAGAAAGTTGTACTGAACTTTTAACAACATTGCTCTGACTCTCTAAAGACTTAGGCCACTTTTTGCCTGAAGGTGTTCGAGTCCCCACAATGTGATGGTGTGTACGGGTTTTTGTCCCCACAGTGTTGGAGAAGCACAACATGATTGTGTTCGAAGCGCTGTAGCTACAACGTCAGTGTCTCTCCCATCTAAGCACTGCTGTAGTTCACCGTGGCTCCCCTCCTACTCGCATACAACCCCGAGGCTTGTATTGGTCCCGCAAGTCCAAGTCATACTGCAGCACACTGCGGTATTCAAGACAAAACACTCAGCAGATCACACTCAGGACCAATCTGGAGTTTTAAAGAAACAACAATAAAACTAAAGTAAGAGGAGATGCTCAAGTCAGCTGCAATCCAGGAACCTTAGCTTATCATGTTCCTGCAGCAGCACATTGTCTATGTCACTATGAAACTGTGAATAAATTTCTGGCAGAGATCCTGTATCAGCCTAAATCCAGATACATAAATAACATTACTAATAGCTGCTGCAATTGCTCACTTTGTTTCTGCGTTCCTTAATTCCTTCACCAGTGTCACTGATCGTTCCTCACTAATCAGTACAAGACTTTTACTGTAGCGTACCAATTGTCCTCAAGCACTCAACCCAGAAACTAGACAAGCAAATCCAAATGTGTGCATGTGACTGAATATAAAATTGATATTTTGTGGACTAAAAAAACAAACATATAACTCAGCAATTCATGGGTCCATGAACAGATTGTGAGACATTCCCCATTAGCTGTAACTCTTTCCCATTCTAGCCTCAAAACACAGGCCAGAAATGGAAATTAGCCCACAGAAGCATTCTTCAATATGATAATGGGCTTGTGAAGCATAATTATCTGCAATTAAAAAGGGCATGCTTTATTTATTTATTTATTTTTGCAGAAGGTCCAAATCAGAGCAGGTACATGTAAGATATTTATTTGTACTAATTCTGATTTAGCGCTAAAATGTACCGTGTACAGACACGACCATGTAGGATGGTAAATATTTAAAACTCAGGCAACCCATGGGCCATGCTGTCACACAAGAAGTAGGAGTGTATGGCCTTTTGGGTCTGCATGCATGTTTTCTTCGCACTTTTTTGTGTAAGTGGGAGTCTACATTTCCTCTTTATAGCTATGGTGAACACAGACCAGCCAGAGTTTGAAGATCTTCTACTATCAATTAAGTCTGTTGTTTGTGAATGCTACAGTTTCTCAGTTAACTACTAATGGACAAAGACAGGTGTACTACAAGCATGGCAGCAGTGTGCAACTGCAGTCGAGTATGTAGCTGGTGGTATGCTGAACCTGCTCACTCATAAGACATACAAAAAGTCAGTGCAAAAAAAAAAGTCAGATGAAGTTTAAGCAGCCTCTTGCTAACAATTCCAATGAATGCCAGGTGTTTTAAAGCAGCAGATATGTGACCAGACTCTGTTGTCGAACATACAGGTTTTAAACAGATGCTCAGAGGAACTGAGCCCCGCTACGAAGTTCTCTCTTGTCTGCTTTTCAGTCAGCAAGTCATACCAGCCCTTTATGAACAAACAAACCAGTCATGCAAAACTTTTCCAGTGTATCTGCTGTTGCTCTCATGACCAATGGTTGGAATTAACTGAGAATAGCTCTTTGGTACCATCAGTATTTGTAGTCGGACTGCAACTGCCGATTATATTATTATTGCCATTTATTTCACTGTTTGGTCTATAAAACATCAGAAAACTATTTAGAACCCAGCATGACACCATTCAATGTCTTCTCTTATTAAAATATTAAATATCCTGTATACTTACAGTAAGACACTATTAGGCAGCAAGGTTTTATATATGAGAATGTGAATGTTGAAAATAAATGGCCTAAATGATCAATAGTCTACCAAAATAGCATCAGATTGATTTTCTAGTGATTTACTAATTGTTTAATCAACAATCCATAGCAGTTATAACTTGCAGAGAGATTTTCTAGAAGACAAGACTGCAGAGATAATTAATAATAATGATCAGCTCATGTCTGTAGTATTTCCCAGATGCAGATCGACATCAATAACAGCTTTAACATAAACTGTATCACTGGATTGAATTCTGTAGGGAGAAGTAGGATACAAAGATGAATTTCCTTCTTTAAAGGCGTTTTGGTATGAACCTGGTTCAGAGATTTCTTGTTAATGAGGACAACCAGTGGACCTCCACACTATGCATGCATGTGTGCACAAAAGCAAACATGCATAAAAAAACCAGCTGACGGCTTTAACACACACCCACATCTCAGCTCAGAGCCCATCTCCAGCAGGAAATCTATCCCCATTGATCTCAATCCTCCCTCCCTCCTCGCTCGTGACAGGTGAAGGCTTACAGTACCATGTACACTCTCCGAAGCCTTGGGTAAGCTGTTCCCTGGCTTTACCACCCTGTCAACATTTTACAAGGTTGCTCGCTGCCATGCTGCCATGACCCCCTGTCCCAGAGCAATGACTAAGCGTTCTTCTCTTGCAGACCGAAGGCACTTGCAGATGGAACAGAGAATGAAATGAGAAAGCTTAAAGGCAGAGCAGAGATAAACAAGCTGCTGGCTGAAAATAGTCCAGTTAGGATGTCCTGACCTGCAGCTTTACACCGCGTTGTTTACCAGTCAGTGTTTAGAGGAAACAAATGCATAATTCCACCGATGCTCTTCAGGTTTTATCCGAGAATATGCTGCATCACATTGTGTATAACATCAAGACGGGGTAATGATTAAGCAGCACTGTGAACACTGCAACAAGAACCCACGTTGTTATTTTCAATTTCATTATCTATTCAGTTCCAACCCGCCTCTATTAATTCTTTCATTAGTATTCCTCAGCTAACCTCAACTCAACTCACCCGAGGCAGAGAGGTCAGCACAGGCAGCTCCAATTTCAGCATGTAAGACCAAACCGGTGTACTGTTTTTGAGTTTATTGCTTAAGTGTGAAACCTCTCTTCTGACCTTCGAAATGCCTCCTGAACCGAAATCAGAAGGTACACGACGCTGTTTGATGCAGTGCTTCGGCAATTACTTTACTGCGGTGCGCTATATGCTCTGTGTTTCCAGTTTGTGTGTCTAAAGATGCAAAGTCTGCCACAAAAATGATGTCTGAGTGCACAGCAAACTCAAAGCTTGTGCTTTTTCTGTTGTACTGTTAAAGGTAACTGTGATGAAACAACATTTCCTCATTAAAATATAGAGAAGATGCGCCTTAAATTAGAAAATTGATGTAATACCTCTATATTGCTTTAAGCACCTCAATAAAATGTGCATTTTTTCAGCATAATTAGGCATTCCTGTGTTGTGAATAACAGCAACAGGCAAAATGTAAATAGCAGGTCAATCTCACCACCAAAAACAGAAAAGAGGACGTTCGATCACTCCCAAATTGATTGATCCATCTTTACATGTGCAGTCTAACATTACACAGCACTGCCTTCCTTTCCTTTCAGTTTCCCACTGATGTAAGCATCATTTGCTTGATGTATTTTGGCTGACTGTGTGGGTGTGTTCCCTCTAAAAGGGTGTGTACCTTTCCAGTCTGCAGTGCTGCATCTAAAATGAGACATCGTCATTTTTTATTGTCTACTGACTTTATGTTCATGGTTAGCTGCTTATCTCTCAGAAAACTGAAAGCCATTTGTGAATGCGTGCAGTTTTTTCCAATATACAACCCCTGAATGTCTTTTCCTGTCACTGAGCACAGCAGCATGCATAAAAACAACAACAGCCAGGATTATATCAGCAAATGCAGCCTCATTTCAAATTGTATTTGCATTTGGATTTTGCTTTTGATATTTGGGTGCACGATATGTAACGCAAATTTTTTTTAAAAATTCTTCAGTTTCATGTAAATTAGGAACAAATGAGCTCAACAACAACATACTCAAGGTTCAGGAGTATCGACTGGATATCGACTCGCATGTAAATACACTCATTAAGGCAATCGGCAGCAACACCTCGACCTGTTGACTCTAGTCCTGCTTTTCAAAAACTTTAAGCTCGTCATACATATATTTTTCAACTTTCCCAAAACAAAACCATGACTAAAGCTGCCCTAGAAACATCATCTATGTGACCTCAGATTAGCAAACAGAAGAAAAGGTCCAGAAATAGAAACAGCATCCATAATGGCTCCTATGTGACACTGCTAAATTGTTATATCCAGCTATAATACATGAACCCGTATGATGAGTAATAGCAACAGAGTGATGGCCCACATAACAAAACGGAAGAACAAAGAGGAAGGTTTGGGGCAGAGGCATATAAAGGTGCCTGCTGAGTCTGGTCTTTTAGGTGATTCTGAGGTGTACAAGTAAGATTCAGGTTGAGTCAGTCAATGTGTTTTTTTTCTTTTTTGGGTCTTTGCAGCAATCAAGTGGAGAAACTAGATTTTCCTGGAAGTCAATCAAAAGCAATGCGCAATAAATCCAATCAATTTTAATCAAATCTAGTGCAACACAAACTGAAATAACTTCCCAACAACTAAAGATTATTTCACTTTTCTGATGACAAAGTCAACATCTATGTGTATTTTACATCAAGATTTAGGTTTAACACACAACAGAGCTCCATAAAGCTATAACCAGTATTTCAAACCAAAACAGAATCGCGCAGCTTCTTCTTTCCTCTTAAACTGAGAGAGTTTTCTCGTAAAACATCAACAATTAATTAAATGACTGATTATTTGTCCCCTTTTTTACATCAATTGCCAGCTATTTTGATATTCATATGTTCGGTTATAGTAATTTATTTGGATTGCCACTTCAAAAATGCAAATGTATGGTTTCTTTTCTCCCATATGACAATAAATAGAATATCTTGTGGACAAAGGAAGACACTTGAGGATGTCACATTAGGCTTTTAGAAACACTGATCAATGTTTTTCAGCTCTTTCTAACATTTAATAGATCAAACAACCCACTTATAAATGGAGAAAATAATCAAAAGATTAATCAACAGTGACAATAACAGTTAGTTGCAGCCTTAGTTGCCAATACTGCTGGTCTTACTGAGAGTCAACACCCTTGATAATGAAGTATACTGAAAATCTCCTGTTAGTATGCACCAATCAGCCACAACATTATGACCACTGACAGGTGAAGTGAATAACATTGATCATATTGGTTCTATGTGGTGTTCTGCTGGAAAACCTTGGATTTTGGCATCCATGTTGATGAGACTTAGACACCCAAATAAACATTGTCCCATAACAAGCACACTCCTTCATGCAAATGACAATCTCAAATGTCACTGGACTACCCCTGCAGGAAAATGCACCCCACCACATGGGAAAAACAGTAAACAATCAAGAACATGTTGAGGAACATGACAATGGCCCAACATGTTAATTTGACCTCCAAACTTCCTACACCCTGTTGTGATCAAGCATCAACAGGATGCAGTGGAACAAGTTTGATTGACAGAGGCCCCACTGCACAAGCCAGAGTACCCAAAGGATCCAGTGCCAACGTCCTGGTTCCAGACCCCATAGGACACCCTGAGAGGTCCTCTTGTCCATGCCCAATTGTTCAGAGTATTTTTTACACAAGAGGGGCCAACACAATATGAGACAGGTGGTCATAATGTTATGCCTGATCAGTGTACCTTGCAATATATCTGAAAGAAAACTGTATAGATTTAAATAGAATTAAATGCTTGGTTTTGCATTTCTCTCTTTTTTATCCCTTCCTACATTTTTGTTGCTGTTGTTTTCTGCATGCTCCCCCCCCCTCCCCCCCCAGAACAAGTCTGACACTATAAATAAAACGACCATCTGCTTGTTTTCCTTCACCTTTATCACACAAATGATGAACAATCATCTGTGTTGTCAATCAACAAACATGCATAGCTATAGCAATAATGGCCAAGACGACGACACTCCAAAGCAATTCACGATTCTGCCCGATTCACATTCATCATGCCGAAAAAAACAACACCATCCTGCGTTATGGAAATACATTTACCTCTGCATTTCATAGACAACAGTGCCTCTTGGAATAGCGACAATCTTTCGCGGCGACGAAAAGAAATTTACCAGACGTGAATGTGTCCGCATGCTCCCAAAATGACAGCAGCAGGTGAGGCTCTAAATGCTTCTGTCTAAATGTATGTGTCGTGCTGCTCCTCAAACAAAAGCAGGAGCTAATGGGCCGGTTTGATGAATGCATCTTAAGCCTTCGTGATCACATAAGTGACGAAGGGAAAGGAGTCATCGTGTGACTCACAACCAGCAGGAGGGAAGGTAGAACTGGTATATTAAGGTCACAAATACACTAATGCTAAACCCCCGCACACATAACGTAAAACTAGCACGAATGTTGAAACTTGCATATAAAAACAAATTCCGGAGGAGGACTGATGATCCAAAGTGACAATTGTTAAAAGGACCATAATATGCTGCATTCTCACACTTTCTGAGTTTGCAAAGGATTTACTGAGAACTCTGAAAGTCAAACTAATGGATAATTAGAGTAAACAAATGCTGCGTCTTTATAACCACTGCGTAGGAAAATCAGTTACTTGATTAAAATGTCATCAAAATGGCTACCAAGGAAAGAAACAGCCAAGGTCAAGGCTCAAAGCGTAACTAAAAGGAATACGGCCGAGATAAGAAAATGACTCTGAATAGCAAATAAAGTTCAATCAGAGGATCTTATTTTGCTATTCAGAGTCATTTTCTTATCTCAGCAGTCCCTGAGTAGTGCAGGATGTACACGTCTGTGCAGACACATGTGCCTCTTCTCCATCATGTCATGCAACACCTGGCTCACCTCCTGCGGTTTGTACTTTCAGTCCTGGCGTGTCCTCACTGTATCCACAAGCAGTCTATTTTTGTGGATACGCTCTGGCTCGGCGCCCTGGACTGCTGCTTGCAGCTATATTTATGATTTATATGTTGACACAGAATGGTTTCCTGGACCACGAACGTTGCAGATGAGTATGAGGGTTTGGATCCAGTTCCACACAGATTAAATACTGAAGATACGGTAAACACTGAAGCTAAATGATCTTCTTAATCAGAACTTTTACCTCTTCTTGCTTTTTAAGGGTCACTCTACCAATTTTGTTGTATAACGTCTTCCTGTGTTCTGTAGATAACTTTACATGAAGAAACATTACCAGATGTGATGCTTTTCATCTCATTATCAGATTGCAGCTACAGGTTATGAACCTCAAGTTATTAAACCTGTCAAAACTGTAGTCTTTTCCTCAGACAATTCAAATTCATCACAGATCTGAACTGTGGCTTTGATCTGTGCTTATTTATATTTTTAATTACTTGCAGATTATTGAAAAGCATGACACTGCAGTATTTTTTTGTTGTTGTTTTTGTAGGCGAGTGCATCTGCATAGAAAATAAAAATTATTAATGTCATGTGACTACTGCAAATGCTCAAACTGAAACAATATATCATGCAGACCTGCCACAAATGTTTAAAGCTGGACCTAAATAGAGGAAATAAGGAGTTGGGTTGAAGTCCGGTGTGATAAAACGCTGTTAAACCTACAAGCCCTCAAAAAGCTCAAATTTTAGCGCTATCTTGATGAAAAATGAAGTAAGGCGCGTTCAACCATTCAGAGGAATTAGAAGATGCTAAAGAGTGGAGGAGCGTTAATACAACTGCATCATTTAACAGATGTTTAAATTATACTGACCCAGATCACAGAGGACACAACTCTGAGGACAAAAGTAGACAGTTGGCATTCAGACAGATCCAGTTAACGAATAAGGCTGTTTCAATGCTTCTCTCTCTCTCTCTCTCTCTCTCTCTCTCTCTCTCTCTCTCTCTCTCTCTCTCTGGGTGCCGCCTCAGAGCCATTCTTTAGTGCCACCCATGATTAATGCAGCTATGAATGGGTTTCTCTTTCACCAGGCACTGTGGGAGAAGGGTTTCTTTCGTTCTGTCTCTCTTTCTCTTGCCATTTTACTTTCCTTCCCAATGTGACCCGGTTTAGTCACAGAGTGTGAAACTGATTTGGACTCATTTACATGCTAATTCCATAAAGAGAGGTGAAATGATGTGTCTGTATCACCTCATTGATTCTGGGAGACACCTCGGCACTTAGAAAAAAATTATCTGCACTTTTAACTATGTCATTCACACACTCCTTATTCATAGATTTAACTAAAGGGGTAGCATGAAGGAAAACAAACTGTTTGTACCACATAACATTTCCACACTGACATGCAAAGAAACAGAAATATGTTGTCATTGGTTTCAAATTGGCTTCCATCACTGGTTGGAGTTCAGTCTTTTCCATCGCTTGTAGTTCCTTCAGCCTGATTCGTAGTTGTTTTTCATGCACACATTCAGATTCGAGTCTTCTACAAAATGAGGCCAATGTGCTGGGAAGTTGCACTGTAGAACATGTGCCTTTTGTCAAATTGCCCATAAAGCTGGTTAAGTAGCATTAAACACACTCACTTGAGGCATTATGGCATTTAACACATTCATAATGTATGTCATGTGGTCACCATTTGACTCAAGGACTCTGGGGGGCAGTCCTAATAAATACCCATTGACATTTCTCATGCTAAAGTGAGCGCTAGAAGAAATTCATAAAGTCTAATTAAACTCTAATGTCTTCTCATCAGTAATTTTACATTTATGTGCTCTGCCACGGTCAGTCCGCCCGACTTTAACCGCTGCCAGTCATGCCTTTCACATGGCTAATCGGGACATATTTTTTGGTTTATCGTGTTTCATGGGTTGCATTCATGTGTCGTTCCATGCGCCTGTGTGTAATTAGTTGTGAGTGATCTGGTGAAATCAATGATCCTCAACGACCGGCCGGAGCAAACCTCTCGATAGTGTTTTCAGTTCAGCGTCCTATAATCAGCAGCATCCTAAAAGTGTTTGTCCACACAATGTCGAATGAATTGTGAAGCAAATTAGCGATGAAAATAGAAATAAGCCTAGATTTCTCATTAAGTAGGAAGCGTTCTATTTTTCCCTAAAAGTAAGCAACAGTGGCCCACTAAAGTCTCTCATTTTCTATACTGTCACTTTGCCGTGTTGTTGTTATTGCGTCATATTTCCTTTGAAATGAATACCGTTTGCCAGCAGAGATCCATCAGTGGATACTTTTGAGTACGCGTCGCTAGTTTAATACACGCTTCTAGTTCCCAAAGAGGATGTCATGGTAGCTGCTATAGTATGAGCTTTGTGAAAAGAAACCCCACATATTGTATGTTTCTTGAGACAAATTCTATTCTTCATTTAGGATTAAAATATGTATAAATCAAGTCTGGCTGTAGAAGTAAAAGGTAAGGTGTGATTCAGATTTCTATGTTATGAAGACATCACAAAAATAATTCAAACTATAAGGCAACATTAAGGGATGGACTTGCATATACCTAGCATGCAAAAGCTCAACTGTCTTTCAAATCTGATCCTATCTGGTAAGAAAAAAATTATCAAAAAACTGTATTTAAAACTGTCATAGAGATATGAAAAATATGTTTGACTAGTGGGGAAACAATCAAAGAAATCTAGTGCACGACCCATCTGCTTTGAAGATCTCAGGCTAGAGACAATTTGCCCTCGCTCTTCACACTCAACTCAGCGCAGCATCATTTTGAACATTCAGAAGAGCGTAAACAACACATCCTGCTGGCCTGCAACATTTCTCAACCAGTCACCGCTTCGAAATCGATTACTCGAAGGTGTGGGCTACTGATGCGTTGAAAAATGTCAGGGGAGCAAAGACGAGTTTCATGCATTCTTGGGGATTGACTTTTCAAAGCGTTTTTGCAGAAGCACCAGAGGAGCAGGAAAGAAAGCCGTCACTGACAAGAAGGAAGGGAACATGTCACAGGGGTGACGGCCGATGCATGTTGAAAAGGCCAGCTTGCTGCTTTAACATTGGCACAGAGGTGAATTTCTTTCTCTTTGTCATTGAAGAGAAACTACATTAAACTTTGCACGCCGTACATGCACCAGCTGAAGTATCACAGAGCTCCTGAGGTTCTTGCACACTCGGAAAAGAACAAACAACGGTACATAATAAGAAGCATCCTCACACTGCACCTTTAACCACGCCTGACTAAATCCCAAAATGTGACCTAGATTTGTGCATGTTCTTTACCTGTTAGCAAAGAGCTCAAATAACAAAGAAAAAGAAGACGCACAGATCACACTTTAAAGGAAAAACAGAAATCGGATCAGACAGCGATGTCAAAACAGCTGCAGTAACGCTGATATGGCTGTCATATTCATGTGTGTGATACTACAACACTGTCAGGACCTGGACAACAAGGGCTGACCTTCTTACTCCTGCAGGATGTTCATGCTTTATTTAGAGACAGCTGACTGTAAATGTTACACCGCTTGGCCTTTTGCATGGTTGAGGCATGGGGATTTATGTCCTCGATCAGATATTACTCAGAGACAATGTTAAAATGCAATGCCAGATTACTCAAACATATGAATCAAACAAGTGTGCCATACGTGTATTATGCTGTGATACGAATTTGAATACAAAAGACTAACTTTGCAGGTGATTGCCAAATTGAATGTGTCATGTGAATGTCTTGGGAGGAGGATCATCATCTGATGCGTGATGGTGAGTCAGTCCCTGCGGCTCTGACTAAGTTTTGATGCTGTAATCAAGCACACATACGAACCAGAAAACAGCTTCCCCTTGTGGTAAATGCTGAATTGTGATTAGTCTGTACACTTAAGGGAGAAAAAAAACGCTGCTGGCAAGCAGAAAAGCACAAGATTGAAGTCCTTACTGTGCAAACAGAGCAGGCAGCGAAGTTATGCAGTGGAAAACGATGAACAGAGGTACACACTCCGTAGGTACATTAGGTTACAGAGCTATTTCCAATTACTTCAGAAAACACAACCTGTAGGCACAGAAGGATTCAGCATATTTTAACTGGGTGCATGTAGAAGTGCGTGTGTCAGCTCACTATTGACTACTCTTGCTGAACACAACACAGCTTTCGCCTTTATTTGATTCTAATTTAGGCTTGATATGGTTTAACAGCTCCCAGAAGGTATATACCTCTACCAAGGCTGCGTAGTTACTCATAGAGGATGTTTTTATTTTTTATTTTTTCCGTTCCAAGATAACAAAGAGACTAATTGGTTATTGGGTTGATTTCTATTAAAAAAAGCCAGTAGGGAATTTGAAGTTGACTCTAAACTACTTGAATGAGTCTGATCTCGATATTGCACAGCTCAGTGTTTGTGAATCTGAGCAGCAGCGACTGATGTCATTTTGAGATAAACCCTCCATAGATGGTAAATAATGGAACAACTCAGACATATAGGACAATATGACAGCAGCCACTGTGATCATAAATAA
This sequence comes from Dascyllus trimaculatus, assembly GCA_024666655.1. Lineage (NCBI taxonomy): Eukaryota > Metazoa > Chordata > Actinopteri > Pomacentridae > Dascyllus > Dascyllus trimaculatus. The sequence goes on from CM045445.1 coordinate 23,086,608, forward strand.
AAGGATCTTCCTTGATTCACGCCGACACACCCTGCATTCACATAAAAAACACTATTTGTACCTAATATCTAAGACATTAATGATGGGCTACAAGGAACTTATCAGCCAGTAGTCTTGATGCCTCACCCCAACCACTCGAGGTAGATGGCCGCCTTCCCTAAGTTGGGGGGAGCTAACCCTAACCCTCTTTCCCACTTTTGCCAACTGCTTGCTCATAGGATTCTCTGTTCTGTTTAAAATTCTTGCCACCGTATAGCTTGCTGAGTTTAGGCGTTACCATGTGGGTGTAGGTCGCCCGCAGTGGTCATGAGTTTGATTCTGGCTCACGACCCTTTGCTGCATGTCTCTCTCTCTGCTCTACCCCCCCCCCCCAAAAAAAAAATCTTAAGGTTTTCCTCTCACTATGTTAAGTGCTATGAGATGACATATGTTGTGAATTGGGGCTATATCAATAAAACTCAACTGAACTGAATATCCCCTACCGCATAGACACTACCCAGAGTAATCCTAAAACACTGAATTGTCATCAGTAAGAAAAACTATTAAATTCAGTCATCCAAAATCAGAACAGCACAAATCCCACTTTGGACATGCAAGACCTGCAATCTTTTCTTGCTAGAGTGGTCAGTTCCTCTGTTTCAAATAGAAGTTATCTTTACATGGATTAATTTCTAGTAGATTAAGCACAAAAAAAACCCCTCTGAGGTGTGAATTATATCCACCTCTTATCTGTAATTCCTCAGCACCTTTCTGTTAGCTAGTTAACACACAGCTACAGCGAGGCTAGATGGAAATTTGCTCGCTCTAATTGCTCACACAAAGGTTTTCTACAGCAATACGATTGTTCTGTAACACCACTGCAGCACCACTTATCTTTTAGAAGGCCCATCGTAAATCCTGGTTTCAATTGCCTTTTCGCCTTTATAACAGTTTTATGGAAAAGGAATCAACACCCACCCTGTAGCCATATCTATAGGTTTTATCTTGGAATCTGCTGTTTTTGCTCAAGGGCATAATAGTCTGTTATTGCGCTGCCACCCACACAAATGTTATGAACAGAGTACAAAATGCAAATGTTTTGCATGTGAAAGCTTACGGAGCAAAGCTTTTAAGAAGATATTGCACATGATATTATATAATAGATAACGGATTTCCCCGTGGCACTGCCATCCACAACACTGAGGCAGATTCATCTCTGCGAAAAAGGATACTGTTGTTTGTCTGAACCTAGCGGCTTGACGGGGTAATGATTTAATCACAGATTTCCCAAATATTTATTATGTTTTGTGCAGCAGGGCTGGAGACTGCTGCCCTGTTCTGGTCCTCTCTGGGAGTCCACATCTGGTATCCTGCGACTGCCGCATGAATAAGATCCCAGCAGGCTGCAGGAAGGGTGTTTGTCCTTCATTGCAGGTGCTGCACAGAAAACTCTCCCAGGCTGAGGATGGGGTGGGATGAAGCAAGGGGGGGAGGGCATGGGGACACTGTAGAGAAAGTGAGGACAGACCCACAGGAGAAGATGTGGGAGGCGAGGAAGGAGGGGAAGTAACGATGAAAACTTGACATCTCCACTCTAAACATAGCGGGCGAGTCGACATGCTGTGTGAATCTTTCTAGGGTTCTGTCATGGCTCTCCTGGGGGTCTTCACTTTCTCTAATAACCATGCATTACTCTCTTCCTGCTGCCCTCATCCTCTATAGTCCTGGTCATTACTCTCCTCCAGAGCTGCACCACCGCCTTTGTTCTTCTCTTTACGGCTGCTCCCAACTCACCTCCATCTTCCTCCCCCAACATCTTATCACCTTTCCTCTTGTCACAAAATACTACATTTCTCTCATACAGATAAGCAAATCGGTTGTAAGGGATAGGTTGTGGCTCATTTTTAATCAGGTGACTCAATACACAAGCTGCAATATATCTACTTTACACAAGTGACCTGCTCTCCGAATGCCAACTCTTGATTTAAAAGCAGTGCAATAGTAATGTCATCTCTTTCTCCTCTGTTAAATCAATCCATTGATCAAACTGACGCCACCTGATTGTATCTCGGTGAATTACTGGATTTATGGGCGCATATTCAACGGAATATTTAAAATGTTGCTGCAAAACCCTTTAAGGTTTTTACGTAACTGCTGTTAACATCATGCAGCTTAATGTTGCATATTTTCCACGTGGGCTAAAATCTGAGAGACTTGTGCTGTAAACAGAGACAGCCCAGAGGGATGTCATACAAGTGGGTTATGGCTACTGATTCTGCATGACTGCATGAGGACGGATACTGATGGGCATAACGGAGTGTGATACAAAGCAGACCCTGTGAGCTTGTCCCCCTGCTCCCTCGGAACAATGAACAGCCAGACACAACGCCTGTCAGCAACTGTCCACCCCTGTGGCTGGGACTGAAGGATAACCACCACCAAGTAACAGGCTTCTCATACAACCAAGCCTTTCCACAGCATAAATAACTTGATTTTGATGCAGATGATATGAAGATGTGGGTGCAGGAGAGCAGTGAACCCTACCAACTCTTTTAACTGAACTCAATATGTCACTCAGCTGTGAGGTAAATGTGGGAGTAAAGGGTTTAATATAAAGAGAATGAGCTCTCATCACGGTTGGTTCCCACAAAGGGAAACTCTGCACACGCCTGAGGTGCCGTTTAATAAAAAGGATGCTAGAAAACCGATCTGGACCATTAAGGGCATCTGAACAATTTAACGACCTTCTTCCCATCTCGTGAAGAACTAAAGGCCTATTTGCAATATAACCACAATCGATAATTTTAGGCGTAGACTGCGCATGGATGAATCACCGAGAACTGTAGCGTTTAGGTGCGAAGAGACTTCAAAAACGCAGCTCCAATCTTTCATTTTCTTGTTTTTGTACTGAGTTGCCCAATGAATACACGCTGTCTGAATGTATCCCCTGGAAGCAAGAAGAGCAGCTCACCGCCCTGTTGTTACCGCTGATGCTGAGGACAAATCCACAGGCGGAGCGAGCGGCATCCATCCACCGTCCTCCGGCTGCCTCGGAGGGGAAGACGATGGACGGAGCTGGTGGGGAGGTTTTGAGATGCGCACCGACGGTACACCGTGTTGGGATGAGATTCGTAAGGAAACGGGGTCTTACCTGGAGAATGTCACACGCCGATGGAGTCACCTCCGTGTGGGATCGGTGTGAGATGGAGCGGGCTGGTCGCGCATCACTCAGTGTGTGTCTCGGCGACAGAGAGCGTACGGGAGCGCAGCGGCGCCCCGGAACGAGTATAACGGCAGAACGATCCCACTGCAGTTGTCTGCTCGGTAAATACACACCGACTGCACGGGAGCAGCCACCCCACCCCTCCGGTACTCAAGACAAAAGAGTAATCCGCTACTTCGGTCACTACACAATGTGGACAGTAAGTTTAAATACTGGAAACACACAGAGCAACCTTCTATCTGCAGGGATTTTACTGCAAAACTGAGATATTTCCTTTTTGAGAGCTTAAAAAACATGTAACACAAACAATTTATCTTGTGTAATATTTCCTAATTTGATTTTATAGGTTTTTTTTAATTAATTGCACCACCTTAGCACCACCTTTTATTTATCTTCTGCCATCTTTACCCAAAGTGTCAGTCTATGCATGCAGCTTTTAAATAGGATTATTATCATCCTCTTGCACCTTTCAAGTTGTTTGCATTATATGCCATGTAACCTTACACATGTTCAGGTGATTAATTTGTACATTCCTGCACATTAAAAGTATTTTTATTACTTTTTGTAATTTATAAACCCTTGATGACACTACGCTAATTTGACTGTAGCACTGCTTCTCATTTGTCTTGTAACACATTCTTTCAGTCTGCATGTTACTGTTATGCACTAAAACACCAAGTGAAATTCCTTGTATGAAAAAACCTCCTTGTCATAAAACCTTTCTGTTTCTAACTCTAAATATTTTTTGTTTTATTTGGTACAGTTTTGCTGTGCATTAGTTTCTAAATCTATTTTAACCAGCACAAATTTTATCAGTAGATTGCAAAGCACCTTAAACTGCATTTGATTTGATCAAAAAGTGCCAAGCTACATAAATAAAGTTCACCAGTACCTGTTCATATCCTTAACTAGTTACCAGTCAAGCTTTGAAAAACAAAATTTTCAGGTCTCCTAAAATCACAGGTGCCTCAAAAGGGGCCCATTGGGGGCCACCCCCATTATTCACAGTAGTGACATTATTGTGCGTATAGATGTAGTACAAAATGTGACCTCTAATCGACTACCAAAATATGGCGACAGATAGTCAAGTAACAATAAAAACACATTTTATTGCACCATAAGTTGCTCTAGTTTGATAAATTCTCATCACACATAGGCAGAATTTTCAGTCTTGAGATCATAAATAAACTCTGGATGGGTTTTAATGTATTTCTAACCATGCCCCTAGTTTATGAAGCATCTCTTCTTCTGGTCTTTTTTAAAACAGCAGTCAGCAAAACAGCCAAAATGACAACTATAGAGAGATAACTGGTAACATTAACCAGAGGGCTCTTCTCAGGACTTTCTATGACTCTGTGGTAGCATCTGCCATCTTCTATGCTGTGGTCTGCTGGAGAGGTGGCTGCACTGACAGGGACAGGAAGAGACTCAGCAAACTGATCAGGAGGGCGAGCTCTGTCCTGGACTGTCCACTGGACTCCATAGAGGAGGTGGGTGAGAGGAGGATGTTGGCCAAGCTGACATCCATCATGAACAACCCCTCTCATCCCCTGCATGACACTGTGGGGTCTCTGAGCAGCTCCTTCAGCGGCAGACTGATTCACCCACGGTGTAGGAAGGAACGCTACCGCAGGTCCTTCATTCCAACAGCCATCAGACTTTACAACACACAACACTAGCACAACCTGAATGTGTTGTAGCTTCTTTTTTTGCACTATTCATCTGCTTGCACTATTCATCGTACTGTTACCATGTGCAATATTATTTATTCAAATTTTCCTTGGTAAATATTCCTTTCATATCCATACGTCACTTATTGTTGTATCTATTGTATATTTTAAATGTTTCTTTATAGTAGATTGTTTTATTTTCTTTTTTTCTGTATAGGGTATGTTGTGTGGTTTTCTGCTTTTGTCTATGCTGCTGTAACGAGGAAATTTCCCCGTTGTGGGATTAATAAAGTATAATCTAATTTAATCTAATCTAATCTAACTGTAAAATAAGAAACCAAAATGACTCAGCATGAGATTTCTGAACAGCCAAAATGACATAGTTAAAACAAGCTTTATACTTCAACAGCATAATAGATTCCATGAAATCAACTAATGGTTTTTGGTTTTTGTGTGCCACTTTGCACCCCTGTCAAAAATATTTCCCTCATATTATTTTTTACGATGCAATTTTGCCACATACAACAAACAAAGATGACAACCACAAGCAACTCGTGTCTAAATTAATTCTGAAAGTCGTAGAAACACATGAATCCTATTACAGTGAAAAGTATTTTAAAAATTTGGAAAAAATGACAAAAATGTCACGCCAACTCACTTCCTGCTGCTATCTTGGCCTGAAATAAAAGCTCCAGTATTTCCTGCTGCAGTCTTACACCTTTATTCCAGTCTACAGGCTCCACAAGTGCTTTCACCTATTTTCCTGAACATAAAGACCCTCAGAGCTGAGCAGTGAGATTTTGCACATTGACAGGAAAATAATTTGCACATTTCTACACAATCTATATGTTTTTCTTATTTTAGGAACCTTGTAAATATTCATATTACTTATAGTAGCTTTGATTTGCTACACTTGTTTATTTTTAATCATTTACTCTTCTTTAACTTTTGCAGCCTCTTGCCCAGGACTCCCTTGAAAAAGAGGTTTTAAATCTCAGTTGGACTTTTCTGGTTAAGCAAAGGTTAAATAAAATTGTAAAATCTTCTATTTGTCAGTGTTTACTGTTATACACCAAAAGTCAGACTCCTCCTGCGTGAAAACCAACTTTACAATGAAACAAATTCTGGTTCTGATTCTAATCGGACTACTTGACTGACATTTTCATCATTTCTGCTCAACCATTAATGTAATACATTCACCTTCATCGTTCCTGTTAACAGGCTGAGTTTAATTTAACTTGTGGAGCTTGACAATGAGCAGGAGTGTGATCAACCATACTAACTGATGACCTGTGTGCATGTACAGGGCTTTAAAAAAAGTCTGAGGTTCTGAATTTTTAGGATTTTTGAGACGATCACTTTTACAAAAATGCAGAAACACGCATTTTCAGCTCTAGAGGTTTTCAGATATGCAGCTCATATTTCTCAGTTGCCCCCAATACCCTGGAAGTGACTGGTGTTTAATTTGAGGCACTCAAAGCTGAAATATTATATATATATTGTTAAAAAATCTAGCAGCTTTGTGTCTTTCCAGAAAAAAGACAGTGTCTGTAGTTTATTTTTTATGTGGAAAGTAGCCCTAAAACACTGCTCTGTTTCATCTGCTACAAACTGTCTCAACCAAACTGCATCTGCCTTGAGCTTTATTGTGAGATCCGTGCTGAGATAAAGTTGTGTTTTTGTTTCCATGTGAATTCAACTACAGAAAGGAAGATTCCCTCTACAGCTTTTCCGCTTTAGATTTCAGGAGGAAGTCAGCGCTGCCACAGTGTGGCCACGTTTTAACGTTACAACTGAATGAGCATAAACACAGCTGGACAGGGCTGGAGTCTGCCACATTAAATCAACCAGACCATTCGTAAGGTCACATTATTTCACCAGCAGAGAAGTAGCTCTCATTTAACATTATTAAAAGAATATACATATATATCAACTTAATACTGGACACTGTGCTAAATGATATAGAAGAGAAAGAGGCTTACTTGTTTGAAAATGCTTACACATGTTGATCCTCTCAGTATTTTTTTGTTAACAAGTTGGAATAATGTGTAAAACTCATACCGTATATATTCTGAATTGAACAGATGTGGGACTTCTTAGTTCTGCCACTGATGAATGCATGCAGCCCTTATTGCACCTTTAGTGGGATGTCTGTATAAATTTCCTTTTCAGTGATTTAACTAGCTACATTTATTTCCTTTCTGTCAGATCCGGGTTGAGTCAGACATGGCTTCTAACGTCGGCAAATAAAGAAATGTTTTCAATCAGACCGTTAATCTACTTTGTCAGGTTTTAAGGGGGTTGCTGTTGGTTTGGGCAGAATATGAGAGCAACAAGGAGCAGGACGGTTAGAAAACACATGACGAAATGGATGTTTCATTCAAAACACTGTGTCATCAGTAATTCCAACATGTGAAGGTTCTTGAGCAGTTTTATTAAAGGTCAATGACTTTTATTCTCAGTATTTGTCAGGAAGACCTGCTGGCCTGTAATGGTTAGGATCTCCTCCATTTCGCCCCCAACGGTTCGCCTCCTGATCAGCCTCAGTGTCCTCAGCACCTCGACCCATCAGTCCCTGATACCACTCTCTGAAATCACTGAAATGGAAAACAGAAAATAAATGTCAGCACAAGCAGTCAGGAAAACAAGTCTTTTAGCTCTAAAGGTTAATTACTGTTGTAGCTGTAATAAACAGATTTTATATAATTCCAGAGATTCTTTTCTGCTCACCTGATAACCTCAGCAGCCCATCGTCCTCCTGCTCCTCTCTTCGCAGCATCATAATTTCCTCTGGCGTGAAAGTATTTGTCTGAGTTTTTCCAGTTGGCCTCCTTCATGTCGTCATAGGCTCGCTTCATATCCCGGGCTCCTGAGCAGAAGAACAGCAGACAGTGCTTAATACAAAAAAACCCCATGGCATCATCTTAATCCTGAAAAACGACGTACACTGTAAATTATGACCAGGGTTTAAAAGTATTTAACTGTCACAATAAATAACTGTTTTATCACTTTCCAGGCTTTAATTGTAATGTTCACAATATAATACTTTAATTTTGAATTCTACTGTGAAATCAGTGCAGGCACAGGTAATTACAGTAAGCTTTGTGTTACTAGGATATTATCAACAATTTTCTGTATTATTTCACAATGAAATACTGTATTCAGTTCATAGATTGTGATAACTACAAATTACATGAACCACACTGTATTGTGGGAGCTGGCTTGAGTCTTTTGGCAGTCACATCCTCACCTAGCCAGAGCCAGTTGGGAAGAGGAACCTATGCCAGACTCTGTTGAGGTACTTCACTCTCCATTTCTTTCTTTTCTTTAATGATAGCTAGTCCGTTTTCATTCAGCGTTGCTCCAGCACGGTTAAATGTCATTGCAAACGGTCTGAAAATAATCTGTGTTCTCTGTTGCACCAACACACACATTTGTCCATGATATATTTCTGCTCCAGACAACGCAGCTGGACCAGAACCACCTTTATAAACGTGTGTGTGTTTGTGTACGTGCGTGTGTATGTGTGTGTGTCTTAGCCCCACCCAAGTCAGTCCTTTTTTTTAGGTTCTGCAGGCCTTTGTTAAATTTCCAATCAGAGGCACTGAAGCTGAAACTCTGGGGTTTAGCTACCCTTTAAATAAACAAAAAAAAAAAAACAATTACACAAAACAACCACTCAATTACAGAAACATAAGTAAATGTCATTAGTTACTTTTCACCCTTGTTAATTTTTACTTTTTTCAGTGTTTCCATGCCTCTATTTCTACATACCTGATCTGCTTGCTTGTATCACACTTACTTCTTGCCTTGGTGTAGGTTTACCTAAAGGGAAAGAGGCACCACTGCATCTGCCTTGGGTCAATTATGCAATAAATAAATCTGTGTAAAATTTAAAGTTGTTTTCTTGGCCTAGTGTTTACAGGTGCTTCTGGGACATTAACCCCGAGACGGGATCGAAGGGGAAGAAGCGCAGTGTCCGTTACAACAACTTGTGAGTGGCTGTCAGTGTAGACATGCAAAAATCTTTGTGTTCTAAAAATGTTTTTCTTTACATGTTTTTAAGATTGAATACACTTTCAAGTGCTTTTTTTGTTTTTTTTCATGCTCATGTTTTGAACTGTTCAAACAAATTTAAAAGGATTAAAAGGTTAAAATGGCCATTGTCTTTGTTGTTTTCATTTTTACTGAGCAGATCCGAAGCCTGTTTGTAAAAGTAAAGAACAGTAAAATCACAGTTAGCAAGTAAAATTTATAATATGCTACAATATTATTTAAATTGTCATTTTACAGTAAATTACTGGCTACTAAATTGCATTACTTTTACAGTAAAATTGACTACTGCAAATTACTGTAATTTATATGCACAGCAAAGTACTGTAATTTCACAGGTAAATGACACTATAATCACAGTAATTTCAAAGTCACAATATCTGCAAAATTACAGTATATAGTTGTATTATTGTAATTTGTTGTCAAATTTTTATGGTAAATTACTGTGAAATATTTACAGTAAGTTTCTGTAAAAATATTTATAGCAAATTACTGTGAAAGTAGAGCGCCTAGTAGCCAGTAATTTACAGTGAATTTACACCCAAGCTTTTTACAGTGTCGAGTTACACACTTTAAAAGGCTATGTTTCTAACCTTGAATCGCTTCAGTCAGGAAATTAGCATTGGTTCCTACGATGAAAAGCAGCACAAATCCAGCCGAAAGCAACTTCATGGTTATGGATGTCTAAAAGGAAAAAACACAAACAAAAATACAGTTACGTATAGTTAAAATGTTTACATATACACCCATCAGCCACAACATTAAGACCACTGACAGGTGGTCATAATTTTATGCCTGATCCATGTATACACATACTTAGATTTTTTTAATGAATGATATGAAATGTGAACTTACTTTGCAGTCTTGCACAGGTTAAAATGAGTCTTACTAGATCACAGAATATCGTTTCAGAGTCGTCTTCTGTTCTTATATTGTGCTGTGAAACATGAAGGGGTTGTAAGATTTCTAAATAATGGAAAAATCCAATCCATTTATGGGATTGTCAGGAAAGTTAAATGTCAGGTAAACACACAAAGGACATGAACTGGTTGCACAACTTAAGGTGTTGACAAAACACAGGACAGTGCAGGCACAACAGTCAGTCTCATGTAAACAAAAAGGGGTTTTTGTTGTTGCTTGTTGGATGTCATGAAAAATCTTTACACATTGACCTTTATAAATTCATCCATCCATCATCTATACACCACTTAATCCTTTGTAGGTTTGCTGGGGGGCTGTAGCCTTTCCCAGCCTACTCGGGCGAAGGCAGGGGACACCCTGGACACGTCGCCAGCCTATCGCAGAGCTACACTTAGAGACAGCCAACCAAGCACACTCCCATTCACACCTATGGACAATTTAGAATAATCAGTTAACCTCAGCATGTTTTTGGACTGTCGACTTTGGAAGCCGGAGTACCCGGTGAGAACCCACGCTGCACAAGGAGAACATGCAAGCTCCACACAGGAAGATCCCAGGCGTCCTAACCAGGATGCAAACCGGGGATCTTTAAGCTGTGAGGCAACGCTGCAAACCACCGAACCACTGCACAGCCCTAAATTTGCGCTAGTATTTATTTTAGATTATGTGAAGATTATGTTTTTTATTGCTCTTGGTTATGTCCTCTTCTTTGATTCAGAATCTGGGAGACTTTTCAAGAATTCTTTTTGAAAAAGAAAATAATTATTGTTGTTGATCTTCTTGAGAGAACTCTCCAAATGCCAACAACATTTATGGAGTATGAACAGATTTTGTCAAATGGGAGGCAATTCATAACAGAACAGAGCCAAAAGTGCTTCCAGGAGGACACTGGATATTACAACAAAAACTACTTTTTAACACTCTTAACAATCACTGGAAACCCTGCAACAATACTTCTGAAGCCCATCCAATAGCGTCTTTAAATTCACATCTGTGCATTTTTATTTCTTTTGTTGCTTCAATATGTTACCCTAAACAAAGCTACAGATGTCTTTCACTACTGGTGATTTTCAGGCATCATTACTGGCTCACTGCCTTCACAGCGACGCTCATGTGTGCTTCCTCTGCCTGCCACTAAAGGGTGCTTTGGGGCCATAACCATCACAGCTCGAGTCTTTGAAACACTCACTGAGTATGAAATCAGTGGGGTTTTTTTCAATCTTTGCTTTAACTGTTTATCATTCAATTCTAGATTTACACAATTTAAGTTGTCCAATCCGGATTATCTTTAAAATTTTGATTTGTATTTTCAGTTTTTCTTAAATTTTTCCATTTTAAAACATTTGTGGGCGGCACAGTGGCTTGGTGGTCAGCAGCGTTGCCTCACAGCTAGAAGATCCCCGGTTCGCGTCCCGGTTAGGACGCCTGGGATCTTTCTGTGTGGAGCTTGCATGTTCTCCCTGTGCATGCGTGGGTTCTCACCGAGTACTCCGGCTTTCTCCCACAGTCCAAAAACATGCTGAGGTTAATTGATTATTCTAAAATTGTCTGGAGGTGTGAATGAGAGTGTGGTTGTTTGTCTCTATATGTAGCCCTGTGATAGGCTGGCGACCTGTCCAGGGTGTCCCCTGCCTTCGCCCTGAGCCAACTGGGATAGGCTCCAGTCCCCCCGCGACCCTACAGAGGATTAAGCAGTGTATAGATAATGGATGGATGGATAAAACATTTGTCATCTAATTTCATTGATGATCCTTCCCTCTAAAGGTCTAACCTCTGCCTCTCACTCTTTATGTGAGGTTGGTTGATTGGCAGCTACTTCTAACATTTTTTCATTCTGTCATTTTTTTTAATGTTGTTTCAAACTTTTATTTAAATAATGTGGGTAGGACATGTTGGCATTAAAATGTATTATACACTGATCAGGCATAACATTATAACCACCTAATATTGTGTTGGTCCTGCTAATGTGCTCAGAAATGCTCTGAACCATTGGGCATGGACAAGAGGACCTCTCAGGGTGTCCTATGGGGTCTGGAACCAGGACGTTGGCAGTGGATCCTTTGGGTACTCTGGCTTGTGCAGTGGGGCCTCTGTCAATCTAACTTGTTCCACTGCATCCTGGTGATGCTTGATCACAACGGGGTGTAGGAAGTTTGGAGGACAAATCAACATGTTGGACCATTGTCATGTTCCTCAACATGTTCCTGATTGTTTGATGTTTTTTCCATGTGGTGAGGTGCATTTTCCTGCAAGGGTAGACCAGTGACATTTGGGATTTCCATTTGCATGAGGGAGTGTGTTTGTTCTGGGACGATGTTTATCTGGGTGTCTAAGTCTCATCAACACGGATGTTAAAATCCAAGGTTTTCCATCAGAACACCACACAGTACCAATATGATCAATGATATTCACTTCACCTGTCAGTGGTCGAATGTTGTAGCTGATCCATGTAAATCTGAACAAACAGCCAAATACTTGTTGTTTTCATGTTCATCTGTTTTAAGACAAAAAAAAGTTTTTGGCCTTAATTACTGACAAAACACTTTGCTGTTTACTGACAGTTTGAGCATTACTTTATCTCCAAAGCAACAGATGGTAGCAGTAAGCTGGTGCTGATGGAAATGAATATTATTACCATCAGCAATACCTTAGAAACTAACGAGAATTAAACTGGTGCAAAAAAAAGCAGTTTGAGAAAAAAACCAGAAGGAAGAAAAATTTGTATACATATGGTTGTCACAGACGTGCACAATGAAACTGCGTTATCGCAAATTGTATTGCATATTTTAATTTATTTCTTACACAGAACAGAATCAGACATAAAAGGTGCATCTATTCAAGCCCATGGAAACAATTTATTGGTGTGTGATCAAATTACTTATGTCATAATTAAGCTTTTTAATGGCTTAAGGCAAACAATGTGTACAGGTATGGGATCAGTGCTGTTGGTTTGTCTTTTTGTTTGTCTCTCAGCAAGATTATACAAACTCTACAGAGCTCAATTACATGAAACTTAGTGGAGAGGTGTAAACACGGGCAAATAAAGGAACCATTAAATTCAGGGGCAGATTCATAATCGGTATTTGAATCTCAAGGATAGGGCCTTGGCAGATGGACAATGAGTTCTCTAAGTGCCCCGTTTGTCTCTATGCCTGTCAGCAGGATTAGGCAAAAGTACCACCTGAAGTTTAGGAAACTTGGTGAAGAGGCGACGCACAGGAACAGGAAGAACCCATTAAATTTTGGTGCAGAGCAGGCTGACTTTGTTTAAAACTGTGAGATGGAGCACTGACCTTGGCAGAGGATGGCTCTCTGCCCCTCCGGTTGTTTATGGATTTTTGCTTGACACATATAATGATCTCCTTAAGAGATGGTTGTTTGGTTTAATTTGACATTTAAAAATAGGAACAGTTGAAGATGAGCTGGATAGTTTAGACTGAATTTAGCAATATGTGTTTGTATTAAATAGACTGGATGTATGTGATAAGTTGCTTTGTGTAAAAATCCCCGCATTGTACATTACACAGAAAAATTAAAATTCCCCTGAAGTCTGAGCTTAGTTTTGACAGACTACTGACCTTTTGTGAAATAGAGGACATCAAATTGTGAAATCTATACATTGTGAAAAATTATTCAAAATGAATCTAAATGAAAACTTTAAACCGCAACTATAAATACATACATATTAATTAGACATGTAAAGACAGTATATGAAAACACAATTGCTGTAATAGTTAAGTTTTCTCCAGCAGCTGAGTGTTGTGTGTTGGTTGTGTTTAGTATTGGATTCTAGTGCCATTGCATTCCTTCTTCAGGTGAGCAGAAAAAGTATTTCTACTGCCTCTGTGGCTGGTTATTCTGTCACTCTGCTTTTATTTTGTGATAATCGGAAGTTTTAGTCAGTATGAACTGCGGGCTTTTTCACATCTTTCAGAAAAATGAATTAAGAAGCTGCTTTGGGTGGGCGGCGGCGGGGGGAGGGGGGGTAGTAATGAATACTTGTAGCTTTCAACTAGACAATTAAATAATTTGACCGCATTAAAACTTTAGTGCAGGAATATTAATTGTGACCTTCAAAATCCAGCAAGAACTGTGTGAGGAATGTCATTTTCCATAATCACTACAAACACATTGAATTGAATAATAACATTATTGTGATGTGAAAACAATTTAGCTTTATTTTGGTAATTCCCACTTGCTCAACTTTTAATTACCTAGCGTATAATTAGCAAATTTCCAGAATAAATGTCTGCTGGGTTATGAATAACCAGAGGATAAATCATATCTGTGTGGAGGATAAGGATGCTCTTTCACTGTATTCAGTGCAGGTCACATATAGATTTGATGGTTCATTATAGATCTCTTAGTTTCTGCAGCAACGAGCCATTGTGTTGACCTGAACCACCTGGAATAGCTAATGCTAGAGGGGAAATCTGAAACTCTGCTGTGACTGGAGATACTACCATGCAAGTAAATCGTATTGTTGACGACAGCTACAAGCAGCAGTGGAGCAGTGAGCAAGAATTTCAATTTCTTTTGTTTGGATAAATTTTCAGATACATATTGCACAACCAAACATTTCACTTCACTGTGCCTTTGTATTTAATTTAACATCATTAGTACATATAGTTACCAGCACAAGATCACTGTTTTAATATGTCAACTGTCAGACCTTTTCTCTCTCATCATCAAGAGTATTTACAGATGTCTCCTTTAGAATTCATTTGACTGGATTATAGTTTATTATCAGTTTTCAAAAAAAAAAAAAAACCCAACCGCAACAGCAAAACATCGCTATAGATCCAGTATATATAATCCCACAACTGTTGCTCCTCTGGTGCTTTATTCAGAGAGGAGGAGATTTCCTCAGGATATCTACTGGGGATCTAAAGATATAAATGCTGCTGCCAGTAGAACTCCACAGAGTACAATGAAAGTAGTTCTCTGGAGTCAAAGGATTTTTTTTCGATAAGTTTATATCTCGCCCTTTAATGGGGTAAACACTCACCGCCCAAGAAGATTGAACCAACTGAGGTTTGTTCATCACATTCAAATGGGTAGAACTGCCCTTTAATGTCATCTCAATGCCCTTTAATGACAGCTCAAAAACTATATTTAGAAATGTTTGCAAAGACTTCAAAAATCAAAATCAGAAATGTGACACTGACAAAAGTGCTCAGACCCTTAATGAAGTACTTCATGGAAGCTTCTTTGGCATCAGTTATAGCTGATCACTGCACACATTTTATGAGGTTGAAGTCTCATATTTGGCTAAGCTACTTGGAAACAGCTGGGGGCTTGTTCTGAAATCACTCAAGCACTTTTTTGCTATTTGCTTTTGTTCACTGTGAGAGGTGAAATGTCACCCAAGTCTCAGTTCCTATGCACTCTGGAGTAGATTTTCTACAAGGACCTCTCAGTATTTGGCTGTGTTCATCCTTCCTCCAGTTCTCCCCATGGCAAAATGTTGCCACCACCATGCTTCACCATAGGGATGGCATTGACTAGATGATAAACAGTGCCTGGTGTTTGCCAGAAACAGTACTTTGAGTTTAACCCAATGAGGTAAATTTTTGTTTCGTTAGACCTGAGATTTATATATCTTGGGCCCTCAGAGGCATTTAAATGTCATTTTAACTCCAAGAGGGCTGGCACGTGTCTTTTTCTCAGACTTACTCCCATGTAGCTGCTCTACCATACAGGCCTGATTGGTGGAGTGTTGCTTAGATGATGATACAGAGGACTTCTGAAGCTGTGGTAGAGTTACCACTGGGCTCTTGCTCACCACCCTGACCAAGGACCTATTTGCTCAGTTACTCAGTTTGGCCAGTCAGAACTATAAATTCCACATTTACAGTAAACACATTGCAATTGTGGGCGGGAATGATTTAGGTGGAAGAACAAGTTGTTCACTAATCACAAGGTTGGTGGTTCAATCTCTGGTGCCTCCACGTGTCAAAGTGTCCCTGGTCAAGATACAGAACCTCAAGTTGTTCCCAGTGTCAATACAATGCTTTGTATGGCAGCTCTGCTACCATTGTAAACCGCTTTGTAGAATCTAAGGTTAGGTGCTATTGAGGCCACTGTGCTCCTGGCAGCACTCAAAGCTTTAGAAATGGTTTTGTACTCACAGTGCCTCACAACAATTATACCACTGTGTTTTACAGAACATTTGATGGACTTCCTGGGTTTTTGTCCTGACATAAATGCAGTTTGAATTACATGACCTTTTATACACGGGGTTTTGCTTTTGGAAGCTCAGTCAAGTCAATTTACCACAAGTGGACTCCAAGCATCTCAAGGATAATTAAAGAAAACAGCATTCACCTGACCCCAATCTGGTGTGCCACAGCAAAGAGCCAGAATGCCTACCTTTAAGATTTCCTACTTTTGATTTTTAATAAGCTTCTAATAGTCTCTAAAAGTATATGTTTACTTCAACATTACTGGCTACCAAGTATAGTTGGATGGCTACAAATTGCAATTTTATTTGCACTTGAAATTGAAATCTACAACACAATACAGTATGCATAAAGTGACGAGGTCTGAATAGTTTCTGATTCCACTGTATAACTCTATAATTTTTGTCCTACCCTTTTGTTGTGTAGCTCAAACTTGTCATTCAACTTGTGCATATCTGAAATAAATGTGCTGTAACAATATTCCCAAGGCTGTTGCACACCAGCTCAGCTGCTCTGCTTTAATGCTTCTAACAACAATGTTGATTGCTATATAATGGCTTTAAAATTACCTGGAAATGTGAGTGCTCATGCATCTCTCTTTTATAGTTTCCAATAAAACAACATCCCAGTGACTGAGCAAATATTTGAAGAAATTTCACAATGTCACTGCAAACCCCTAAAGGATTAAAGTGTGGCTCGAGGTTTGTTGATCAATGTGTTGTTCTGCGTTCAGAGAAGACACTACAACAGGCTAATAAATATTCATCACAGAGATAGCAAGAGAAAAAATGATGTTGTGAGGGTGAGGAAGAGAACTGATGCAATGAAAAATTTGAAGGAGGAAAAGCTGTTAGCGTCTTATGTCTGATACACAGAGGCAGGATGAATGAATGCACTGTCTGAGCGATAGATTAAATGTATTCCACACTTGCCATAAAGCAGAACCAGCAAGGCTAAAGCGGAACACTATCTGCTTCACACAGATGCACAAAAATCACACATGATGTCAGAGGTGCTATCACAAGAGAGGTGTCAGACAGAAATCTGAGTGATAGAACAAAGGAACAAAGGTGTAACTGAGACTCAGCATAGCAGAGCAATGAGCAACAAGATGAAGCACTGTTGCAAAGTGAAAAAATGATTTAATTCTCTGACATAGCCATTTTCCGTGCGTCAAAAAAGTTGTCAGTATTAAGATAAAGACATACAAAGCATGTTTGGGCTCCCCTGATAAAAATAAGCGCATGGCTGATCAACCAAAGCTACTGTAGTACTTTTTATAACTGCATATGGAAGAAGGCTGCTCCAGTATACATAAAATTCCAGGTTTTATTTAGCAGTTTATACAATTTATGGATCATAGATAAATTAAGTGATGTTCATTTTATCAAATTTGCTTCAAAACAGTACGCAACCTATTTTACATTTACTAAGATCCTAAGGATATCTAACAACTCCCCAAATATGACATGTAAATGGGAAAAATGTAGCATCACAAAAAAGCACAGGCAATCGATGTCAGACAGAGATAGAAGTAATAAAAACATCAAGATTTTCTCAGAATAAAGTCATCACAGTTTTTTTTTTTTTAAAAAGTGATCTGTTTTTCTATTAAATGATATGAAAGAACCTCCTTTGAAATCTTTCCTGATTAAACAGGATTGGTTTACCCAGACTACAAAATTATATTCTTTTTATCTACACGTATCCATAGAAAATGCAGTTTTTGGTGTGGTGTTTTGAAGTTTCTTTCTGTGACTTCTTTCTCAAAGGCTGCCAAAGTCACGCACAGATCAATCCAATGTTACACAAGAACAAACGCTACAACACAAGTTTACAAGGTTATGAGATAAAAAGGATTTCCAGAACAATCCATATGTGCCATATTAGGCTTTTAAACTGTAATAAAAGTCAACAAATACTACAAATGCTTATAAAGTCATTCTTTCGTAATCTTTGACATATATATTAATCACCACTCATATATATATATGATATTTTTAAACTGGTGACCTTAGAACTGCCAGTCAGACTTCATGCACCTTGTAGGTTTAGTTACAGCTGTCAAACCTTTCAATAAGGTATTAAAACCAACGTTGACCTTGATGTACCCTCAATATTTAACAGGCTGTAATAATGGACAGGAGAGGAATGAGCTCCCCTATCAGCACCCAGATAATCGCCGCTGATTGATGCGCAACACTAGAGACCGCCAGTGAGCCATGTTCCACGCGTGGCTCGGGGCGAACGTGAATGGTGAGTAAATGCACCTTATCGACTGTATGGGCCTATTGGCTGCGATGGCATGATGGTAATAATGAAAGCGCACAGGCTGCTCGTGACACTGACAGTAATGAAAAGCTTAATAGGGGCTCAACACGTGAGCGAGAGATAAAACGCACGGGCTCCAACTTTGGCAGCCTGTGCGTAAAAGGTATTTATATTCGGAGAGATTCTCACATGAGCCATATGGATTATTGATTCCATCATTAATGTGATTTATCTGTGTACCTCAGTCTTTACTGGAGCTGTTTTTCATCTCACAGAGTAGACAGACTTGTGTAATACTATATATTGATTATTAGATTCGGCTGTCTGTCAGTATTACCACTGTAACTAAAGGGAATAACTGGAATAAGCCTGGAAAGCTGCACTTCAAGAGCATGATTTTTTCTCTCTCTCTTTTGCAACATAATAGTATAAAAACACGATGTATGCAAATGCAGTTCTAATGCCACCATGAGCAGCTCAGTGCTTCGCTGTGCTGTGATGAAGACCTCTGATGAAATGGTCAGCAGCACCGAGGGCGCACAGATTCCTCGCCTCATCTCGGAGTAGACGACCTCCTACCGACTTACTTCACGTCACCCCGCCCGTCTGCCTGCCGTCTCCTCCCTAAACCCCTTTCCTACGACCAACCCTGTGAGCGACTCTGGGCTTGGAGAGAAAGAAAGAAAAGAGAGATACTGAGAGAGAAAGTGGGAGAGTAAAAATACAGATTCCCAACATCACCTAGACTACCTGCTCCAGCACAAGGGGAGGAGGACGCACAAGTGCAGGCGCGTCCATGCGTGCCAGCCGAACAAGACATTAAGCGGGAGGGAGAAAAGGACACAAATAAAATTGGAATAAGAGTTGTATGCTGAGAACTCTTTAGAGGGGAAAAGCGCACAGCTTTGCTACAAGAACAAGACAGCCTAAATGAGTACATGGTAAGAAGAGTCATGCATCTCAACAGAGAAGAAGACAACAGCAAAGGTGAGCAAAAGATTTCAGCAGCCATCGGTGGATCATTCTAATCCAGGCTCTCTGCATAGTTCAAAGCTCTCGCGTTGGTTGCCAGATGCCCTTGAGTGTGTCATGTTGAAGTCAAGTAATGATGCTGGGGGGTCATTCCAACGAGCTAATGGTAACTGCTATGATGCTTCTGTTACTGCCTGTCTGCCTTTTACCAAAACGCACGGTGCAGCCTCGCACGGCAGCGAGAAGGGCTGTTGCATCCACCCAAGGTGGCAACATAGTGATTGTCTGTGAGACAGACACTTCAGCACTTGTTGTGCTCGATTCCGGATCCACTGTGGACGCTCGCGTCCACGGTCGTTTTCGCACGGGGTGACCTAAGCGTAAACACACAAGGTCATATTGATGAGCCGCTCGCTGTGTTTGTGCAGCTTCGAGGTGCATGTGTTTGTATTGTTGTCTGTAATTGAGACGCCGCGGATGTGTGCCCTCCGCTGTGGCTGCTGGGGAGAATTAGAGAGCAGACGGTGTGTAATGACATAAACCCTTCAATCAGGATAAGTAACGATGGAGTAAATGGCTTCTGGTGCGTCTTCAAGAGCCATACAGGCTGATTTTTTGCTCAGTCTTTGAACTGAGGTCGAGGTCACTGACTAACACCTGATGCTGAAGGAGATTTTGCCTCTGAATGTCTGTCGACGTGACGCAGCCTGTGTCTTTTTATGCATTGTTAAATAAACACCAATAGGACTTGTGCTGTGTCCACCACACCCACACTGACTAAGTTAAGCATGATTGTAATCATGCATGCAATGTACAGTATCATCTGCACTGCCGCTCCACTAATCTATTGCATGCATGCTCCAAAACTGAACTGTAAATGCAAATATGCAATAAGTGAATGAGTGATCAGCAGCATGGTTGTGTCCAGAAGTCCAGTTCTTTTTTAGTTAAAAAAACCATCACACCATACTGTAAGTGTTGGATAACTCTCCATAAACTCTCATTTTCTCACATCTGAGCAGCATGCTGATAATGATATGATATTGCTGGCAAGGGAATATAGCATTCATTTTTTATGTGCATCTGTCAAGTTTTATGGGAGACTAATATCTTTGTTTTCACCAGCTGTAAGGCATGCTGTTTAGTGAGGAGTTCCCCATGTGGTGAGTGGTGCCCTGCACAGTGGCACACCGCATCGCCCCTCATCTAAAATGTCTTACGACCTCATTGCCAGATATGGTTTCACCAGGGACAAAAGATGAGTCACCATCTGCAACTAGAGGTGATTTCATGATTACATGACAGGCGCGCATGTGTTTTTGTGTTACTCATATTGTAGGGACATAAATCTCTTCTACACAGTCAATATGTTGGGACCTGCTTCCTTTTAGTGACAAAAAGCAAGCATCATTAAATTTTAGTATGAAAGCTTGGGTTAACATCAAGTTTGACAGGATGTTAAGTGTAAGGACTGAAGGTTTGGCATGCTGTAGCTATGTTTGCAATTAAGTCTGTGAAATTAATTTAAGTCACTGTAATGTCCTCTGAAGTGATGGAAACATGACTCTCTTTCTGTGTGTGTGTGTGTGTGTGTGTGTGTGTGTGTGTGTGTGTGTGTGTGTGTGTGTGTGTGTGTGTGTGTGTGTGTGTGTGTGTGTGTGCACGTGTGCCAGCATCCGTCTGTGCGAGACAGACAGAGAGTGTGTGTCTGTGTTAGCGTCTGTATATCTGAAAGTGAGAGGGGATGTGTGTGAGAGAGTTGTGTGAGTCAAAAGGTACAAATGAAAAGGTTAAATATAACAGCAGAACTCCGCCTGAAAGACAGCACCTTTTATATTAAAAAATGCAGAGGTAACACATATTACAAATGCCACTGCACCAGTGATGACAGTGACATCGCTATTGCTAGAATATTAATAATGACATTATAAAAAGCAATTAAAAATAGAACTCTTAAATGAACCTTTAAAAAACATTAGCTAAATATGTAAAGTATAAAAAGAGCTGTTTTGGTGTTAATATTTCTATTGATTATAAATAGCAAACAGCAAAAATAAGAACAGCGTGCCATAATTGGATGAACTAAACCTAAAAGTACATGCATTTCCTATCAAACTGATTTAAAGGGCCCATATGGTGAAAATCCATTTTTGTTTTTGTGTTTTCTGTGTTAAAAACTTGGAGTTGAAAAATAAAAGCTGTGAGAAGGTGAAGACATTTACTGCTGCCATTCCTCTCGTCCCCCTCAGCTAGATGGCCTCCCAGCTTCACAAGCCTATCAGGATTTTATTCAGTGTCTAGTGTCTGAGGTACACATAGTTGTAGAGCTAAACATTTGCATAATCCCCTCAATGCCCGCTGCTTCCAGGTGAGCCATTCAGAAAGAGCAGCTGCCTGGCAGGTTTGTTTACTTTCTGGAGCCCTTCTGCTAACTCTAAAATGCCTCAGCCACGAGTAAATCACACCAAATGTGCTGTTGTTGGCTGCAAGAGTGAACACAAGAGTCTTCATGTACTCCCAGCATCTGAGAAACTTGAGATCCAGTAGATGTCCTTTACTTTTGATCGCAGTGTCCCTACAACAATAGTAAAATCTTTACTGTTAGCACATTATGTGGCTAATGTGGCTAACATTAACATTAGCTTTGATCATATGCTCACAGGTCATAGCTATGGGGACTTTTTAATGCTGATCGCAGTGAAACCAGTAAACAAGGACTGGGTTGGCTTCATCTGAATGCTTCTCTCCTGCTCTCTGTGCTCACATTTACTGTATTTCAATTCAGCAGAATTCCCACTAAGGTTGTACCATTCACATATTTTTTGTTTCTGTTACCAGACAATGGAACAGGTATGAAATTGTGGCTCTGCACCCCTAAAATACAGATTATATAGCCCCAACAATGCCTGACAAATCCACCATACGCATGACCTCAGTGATATTTTCATGCAAAGTGATTGCTCAGAGAGAAGGAGGGAAAAGTCTTCGTCTGTCATACTTCAGGTCTTTACATATGCTGGCCGCCGTGCAGTCAGCTGTTTTGCTTAGCACCGTCCATCATAGATGTGACAGGGAGAGTTTTCTTCCTGAAGGGGACGTGGACAGCAGCAGCTCAGTTATCTTTAAAGCCAGCAGCATTAAAACAACACATTTAAAATAGTGGTAAAAACCATGGGTTATACAATCATGATAAAAAGGAACCATCCTTGTGGTAGTTTAAGCTCAGAAATTGAAAAACACATCCTGGGGACATGTGAGAATTTCATTAATTTGCTGAAAAGGGACACAATATTGGACCTTTAAAGAAAAAACAAAACAAAAGTGTAGTGACGAAGAGCAAACAGGCTGTCTTTGTTTACTTGAATAAAATCGTCTTAACTATAAATATATTCAATGAGTGACATGCTGTAGTGCAAGTGACATATTACACATGCCTCAAAGTCTTTAATGTTTTGAATCTGTGGCTTCTTCACTACTTGAACTCTCCACTTAAACAGATGGTGTTTTATGCTTATAGGCTGTCTACTGTGTCAAAATGAATCAGATCAATGGCTCCGACTCATTACCAAAGAAATTATAGCCCAGCCTCCAGCTTTAATTGTCACATTGCATTACCTCGGGTAGTTTAGACAACGCGTTTTCCTGCAGAGACAATCTATTTCAAGATTAATTTCAGGAAATGTTCATTCACCAAAGCATTTGTACTTTATGTTAGAAACAAAAGTGACTTCTCGTTCGAGAGCCATTAAAAAAAGTAATGTGTAGGTTTATTATGAAATCAGCGTGAAATCATCTTGGTAATCACTTGTCTTCTTGACCAGGAGATGTCAGTTAAGATCGATGTGATACCCCCAAAATTCCTCATAAAGTGGTTTACAGCAAAGTAAGTGTGTCTGTGTACATTTTATTTGGTGGTTGAATTTACTTCTTTCCAACCCGTGAACTCAGAAACTGCAAATGAGATGCAGTTTATCTCCCTCACGATCTATACTTTCCTGTGAAGTGATAAGTGTGGAAGAAAATTGTAATCAACCTGCCTGAGCAGAACTCAGTTGGATGTTAGAAGGCACTGTGTCCCTTGAGATCGAGGTTTTCTCATCGAGATTATTGGGACAGTGCTGGGAGTAGCACTATAATATTAAAGCGAGAGAAGAGATAATCAATCAGGGGTTGAAAATGATAATTATGTTTATTATCAGTGAATTATTATCATTTTTTTTACAATTATTAATCAATGAATTGTTTGATCTTTGTCTGCCAGACAGTAGCTGAACATCAACATCTGACAACAAAATGATTATTAAAATAGGTTCCAATCAATTTTCTGTCTAAACTAAACAAAATATTGTTTCAACTCTTCATAATTAATACTTTTTTAGTCTCCTGAAAGCCATTCTGAAACCTCAGCTCAAAGTGTCTTCCAGCACCGAGTACAATTTTTGTTTCTGCAAAATAAAAATTCTTAAAACTCATTGTAGGGATTATTTTTTAAAAGGTATCATGACACATCTAAAAAATGAGTCAGAAACCGAGTGAATGGAACACAAATTTAATGAATAAGTATAAAAAATAGAAAAAATACAAAGTTGTTGGCACAGAAACCAGAAGAATTTCAATGAGGAGATCCAGAGTTTGAATTCAATTTCATTTTGGGGCATCTTGTAGCTGTGCTTTGGTCCAGTTTCCTTCACAAGTCCGAAGACATTCGGTTAGTTGGAGACTCTAAAATGCTAACAAAATGTTCTGGAATGCTGATGTCGGTAAATTGGTTTAAATTTGATGCTTAAAACAACAAAAAAGAAATTAAATACATAATGTACAGCTTAGAGGTTATTATGTATTATTTTGTAAGATCACAGTCATTTTTGTGTCTAGTAAAATTTATGGAGGATTGACTGCACTGTAGAGCATCAGCAGAGGTACATTTAGTAGTGTCAGTGTTCTGTAGTTGGTTTGTTGAGGTCTTTTTTGCAGCGTTATTGTCATCTCACTGTACAACAGGTGCAGGTGTAGATGTCGGGTATCAAGTAAGTCTTGATGCAAAGTGCAAAAGAAGCTCATTATTGAGACAGCACGAGAACGGTCGGATATCACTGCTCAACATTAGTAGCATTCAGATTCAGCGAGAAATGTAATTAATATTACAGTTCAAAACTAATGGACTGGAATCTTATTAGTGGTTTGAAACAAACTGCGAGAGAGCAGAGAGAGACAGAGCAGTAATTAATAGAATTTGAAACAAAGGTATTTTTATTCCCTGTTAACTCAGAGCCACAATGATGGGAAGCAAGCCACTTAGATTTACAGACTCAAGAGACCAGACGGTGAGGACATGAAAGACGAAATGTCGCTCTGTTCTACTTAGCTGCACACGTATTTATAACCAAAGAGGAATATGATAGAAGATCCCATCAAAAATGATTACTGAATTGAAAAGTCAAGACAGGAGGATGGGGGAGGGGGCAATAAAAATACACAACATGTCACCGTGAGGGACAGAGACGGGTTAGTGTGTGGCAAGCAGGGCTGGACAAATAAATTCTTCAGTTTCAGTAAACTGTCACATCAATTTCCCTCATAGTGTACAGTTTGGAATAAAGGAATCAACAGAAACAAGACTTTCTCTCTGATGAAAGCTTCACGCTGAAACACGTCAGCAGGTTTGTCAGTCAATTAGTTGCAAATATAATCATGAGAATGATCAAGATGTGGCTGGAGTGCCATTTGTTTTTCTAAAATAGGAGTGTAAAAAAAAAACCCTCTCTGTATTCTGTTGCTATTTTTGTCACAAAATGATCTGTGTTTGTATTTATACCAGAAGTGGGCAGGACTGTATGAGCAATTGTTAGACAGTGTCTTGCTTCAGATTCTGTGTTAAATAGTTTGTTACTACTCATTTGTATTTGGGGAGATTAACATTAGCGGTATGTATATACAGATATTGTATTTGTACATACCTTAGATTTGGTCTGTAGTTACATAACTCCTACAACAGCATGTTCGTGCTATAAGACAGCATCAAAACTGTTCTCTGCATTTGCCTCGCTTCTGTGTCTCCTCTCACTTGACCCTGTTTACTATTTTGTCCGAGTTTTACTTTGTACCTCACAATTATTGATGCTGAAGAAGATTTTTGGAATCTGGTCGAGGTTTGCATCAAGAAAAAAGTAGTGTACCACTCCACCAGCAGTGTGGGTTGGAAAATGTTACTGGCAGATACAGGGGGCTGGTGGAGAAGACAGAAATAGATAATTGGAGACAGAGGCAGAGAGGAAGAGAGAGAGGTAGTGTGGATTTTGAGAGAATATCTGTGTTATGCCTCCCAGTAGTGAGTGCTTAAGCAAAAAGACAGAAAGACGTACGCTATGCCTTTTAATCAGTAAACTCAGTGAAGCAACGTTGGTCTCCAGACACTGTACACACAGACAGTAAAGAGGCGAAAGACAAGAAAGAAAAAAGAGTATCAAGAGTCTGAATGTGCATCTTTTTGATGCTGATTTAAGTTTGGAGATTTAGGAAAAGATGCAGTCCAAGCTTCTTTATTTGGTAAAACGCTGACAGCAATAACAATGTGTTTAAGTACCTTTAACAGCAGTTTGCTCTACTAAATATAATCTCGTTTAGTTTGAGCAGTCTGATGCCATAACAAGACTCATGGGATGAGACATAAGGATGTTGGTCTGTATAGAATTAACAGGGTGAAACATTTCCACTGCACTCTTTGCCTCTGTTAGCTTTTACTCCTCGCCTCCTGCTATGAGCTTCTCAAAGAGTTTAAAGGGCTCAGTGTTAGCCACTGTTGTTAGTTCAGTGGCAAACTATGATATTTGAGCCAACCACATGTAAACGTCACATGTTTAGACTTCTTTTGAATTGCCGCTCTCAGAAGTGGAGCAAAAAGTTTTCTGCCAGAGGCTTTTTGCTGTCTTCTGTATGTCTCTCCAAGAGTTTTGGGTTTTCTTTCACACGTCTTTGTCTATACAATCACGTGAAAAACAAACATAAAATTGCACACTTTGCAAAGTCAACAAGCTATTACAGTAGGAGAAGAAGCATCTCTGCCTCCTATAAATTACATTCTACATAATTTAATTGTTTTCCAACGTCCCACATTTATGAAATACATAGAGTTGGCAGGAAGTGGTGGAAAGCAGGCATACAAAATGCACAGCTCTTACACCACAGAGTGAGGGTCACATTCAGAGTCCTGTAAACTGTATTTATGTTAAGGCCGCCGAAGAATGTGTGTTAGAGCGACCCACAAGCCTTTCCCAACCTTAAACAAGTGTTTTGGGATTCTACACTGAAGTATGCAAAATTAAATAAAGCTGGATTCACTACAAATTCATATTGTACTGCAAGACTGTATAAATTGGTGGAACAAATTAGTGAACATGCCACGCATACATTCCATATCAACGTATTATCAACTTTCCATTAATTATTGACAACTTTTTAACTTCATGTGTAAAGAAAACATAATCCAAAAACATAACTCGAAAATATGTGTCCTTAAAAAGCAGTTATATTGTATATTGCACAGGCGAGTCTAAATACATTCAGAAAGCATTAACAATCAAAAAATTATTGTATTAGCTGTATTAGTCAGTTTGAATGGACACAGAATCTAAATACACAAAACCATTTAATAGTAAAAAAGACAATGTCTTAGAGACATTTTTTTCCAACAATATACATGAGTTTATTGAATGTTTGACGTGAATTCATAAACTAATTAAGTGATAGTTTATATTCAAATTTTGAGGTATCTCTAGAAAGCAATATATTTGTAAGCCCAAGAGAGGAAGCCTTTTGCTTCCTCCTTGCCTCACAGTCCGCCACGCTTGCTGAAAAAGGGGTTGCGGCACAACTAAAGTCCACTGTAAATGACTTTAAATGAATGTAAAACACTGTGATTGGCTTACAGGCATCAAATCAAATAAGTTTGTGTGTATAGGTGGAGTCAGGTGACAGTAATCATATATCTAGACATTATATAGAAGCTATGTCCATTAGGAGAAGATGTGTGAATTTCTAGGAGACAGCATTGGAAAAAAGGATCAAAGCACATCTTATAATTTTACATGATATGACTGCAGCAAAGATTTGGTTAGGCTTGGGTGTAAACACGACCTGGACAGGTTGAGTGAAAGTAGTTTGGATTTAAGTTACTTCTTTACTCAGTTAAGGGCAGCTAATTATTTTGGCAAAAATAAATACTTGGTAATCAGGAAACGTTCTTGTTTAAAAAAAATTCAGTGTTTTCTTAATCCGTCCATCTGCCCCCATTTCCTCCATGCTGGACTATGCCAGTCTGTGACAGTTTGATCTGACGTCCTCCTTTGTTCCCATCATAATTACTGCAGCCACCAGAGGGCTTTGATGCTTGCATGCAACTATGCTGTTTGAGGCGCCTCCTGAAAAGACTCATGCTGTCGTTCTTCTTGAAAGGCTTCTTCTGCAAAGAAAGAAAGAAGTTGAGTGTGAAGAAACGTACCGCGGCTTTGATGTATGCAGAGGTTTAGGTTATCACCTCCAGACCCGACCCCAGCTCAGAACAGATGCCCCAGTCAGCAGGAGATGTTTGTGCCGTGACAAAGACCTGCAAACGCTGCCAATCGTTTGTTGGAGTGCTACAGGTTTCATGCTTTCTAACAGCTGAATGAACAGTGAGGCTTCTTGGATGAGGGCGTGCTTCTTTTATTGGGTCTTAATAACGTTCTATGCTGATCTCTAAGGAGCAAAACAACGGAACAAAACCTTCCTGGAACCCCACTGGCTGCAAAACCAAAGGTTAAAGTGCTGATTACTAAATTCTAGTAGCTACGCAGAATAGAACAGATGTTGTTTGGGACTCCAGTCTCAACCCACTGTGGCCTTGTGTGACTCTGAAAGACACTCAGGATGAGTAAGGCACAGGGCTATTTGTGGTTTGTTCTCCTGCCCAGAATGGAGGCCTGAGAGAGGGAGCCATGTTGCATCAATAGTAAACATGCAATTTGGCTTTCCATGTATCATTGAGCAGGACGTAAAAATATATTGTTTAAGTGGAGGATTGTGAGCTGGCTGGATGGATGGATGGACGGATGGACGAGGACAAAGAGTAGGAAATAATCTAGATACAAGACGCTTGCACCCCACCTAGACTGAGAGAGGCGAACAGGATATTATAAGAAGAGATATCAGCAGTCTAGCCAGGAACAGATGGTGAGACAGAGCTACGCACAGACAGGATCTTCCTGCCAATACAGTACTGACAGAACAGTGTCAGCGTGTACATGCACAGACACATATAAACACAGTCTTTGACTTGTAAAAGTCTTGATGAGGGAGTGTCAATGATCTTAAAGGCTGCATTGCTGTCACTGTCACACCCCCAGCCCTTCATTTCCTCTCTCCTCTTTTGTTTCCTCTCCTTTTCAGTTCTCTGTTACTGTATCAAGACTCATCTTCTTCCCCTCTCCATCCTCCCTCAAGAAGGGAAATGTTAGGATAATGCAGTTAAATAACAAACACTGATGCCTGCTTGATATACTGCACTTTCATTTGATCCAGATTTGGATTTCAGTTCCCAGCAATAACATTTATGTTGGACTGGTAAATTATTCATTACAGGTAGTAGAGAGGCAATATAATTAAATAAGCTAATGCAAAGAAGCTCTCAGGGACTATTAAATGTTCCACAAATGTTTAGTTCACAGTTAATTAGATTTGTAATTTGTCTGATGCACATCAGACATCCTAACCTAAGTATCGCCCAGGGGTAGAGCAGGCGTCAGCTGGTGTCCAGGTAGCATGTGGAGTCCTAGGAGACGTGAGGACCCGTCACAGTCAGGAGGTGTGGACCCTTCACAGAGAGCTGCACAGTGACCACAAACCTGGGTATGGCTCTGTCCCACAAATTCCTATTTTTTTTTTAACTTTTCTTACAAACCTTTACTCATGCTCAGATGAGACTCAGCAGGTGTTTGTTTTCAAGGTAGAATGTACAGTATGACAGACAAGTATTCTCCTTGGATGAAACGTCAACATTTACCTGTCTTGCATGGGCTGGATATATCACTGGCTTGTTGAAGGTTTTCTTCAGGGCAGATTTTCAAGGATCACTGTCAAATTTTACCTTCCATTGTTCTCCAGAGTTTATTTCTGGCAAATTAAGGGTGAAAAACAGGTCATGCAGTTGCTGGAACATATTTGATTAACTGTACAATGTGAAACTATTGAGGGTGACGCTAAGTCAAGCAATCACTCAATCACTCCTGATAATTTGCTATTTGAATTGACGTTAAACTGCAGGGGTCCTAAAATTCTTACTGAATGTTTTACAGATTAATACAGATGAAAAACTATATAGCGAATTTGTATTTTTTAGGGTTTAACTATCAGTTTGTTAATTATTGGTCAATTTTATTGCTTCTTTTTAGATAAAACGACTCATTGTAGGGTTAGAAAAAAAATGCCCATCCCCAGTCCTTTAGATTTCTTTTGTCTAAACAACAGTCAGAAACAAAAAGACATTCAGTTTAAGTGACATAAAACCATGAAAAGCAGCAAAAAGTCACCTTTGAAGAGCTGCAATCTGAGACTACTTGATATTTTTAGCCAAGCATGGCTGTAAGAATGGAAATGCTGGTCAATCATCAGCATCAGCATGTTAAAACTGTCATTGTGAGCATGTTAAATGTAACATTTATCCCAAATAACCACTGTGTCTAAGTAAGCCTCACTTAGTCAGCTGATGTCACAGCACCATGTTGCTGTTGAAGAATGCGCTGGCTTGTTTGTATTTCTTCAAACCAGTCGCTTTTGTCTTGGGTGGCACTAAGTGTGTGCTCCTGCAAAATAGTGTTGGGGCAACTTACTTTGGTAGAAAATGAAACTTTTTCCATGGTCGGTGGGCAAATATGCAAGACTGTTGCACTGTTAGACAGCAAATGTTGTTATCTGGGTTCTTTACCACCGTTTACTTAAGGAATCTAGCCTCATCTTGCTCAAAGCTTAATACTTTCAGTGTGTAGCTGCTGCTCGGAGGTTGCTGTTGCCTTTGTTTCCCAACACAAATGGTAAAACGCAGATAGTACAAGAGGAGGAACATGTGACAGGAAATCTGAAAGCTGCAGCAAGGCAAACGCAAAAGCTTCCCTTCCCTGCTGTTTCAGAAAGAAGCACAAAGTCTGACCCAACAATTCACACTCAGTAATGAAGCCATTATTTTAGCGAGGTATTTCCCCCTATCAACCTTCAGCTGCCAGTTTCGCTCTGCTCTGTGGCCTGATAATCCTGACTTTTGTTTTTCTCCCACTGATAAAAGCAGTGGTCTGCATTGCTGCATGAGGCGGACGGAGCCCTCGCCTCGCTTCAGCCTTCAGTAGCAACTGGCTACTGAAGGCTGCTGCCGTGTCCTTCTCAGCGCTATTTGAGCAGCAGCTGAAGGTGTGCAGCAGCGTTCCTCTCCTCAGGCACTGAGGGCATGGAGGTGACTCAGCCTCGCTCCTGAAGAACAGACTAGA
Organism: Dascyllus trimaculatus; assembly: GCA_024666655.1. Classification (NCBI taxonomy): domain Eukaryota; kingdom Metazoa; phylum Chordata; class Actinopteri; family Pomacentridae; genus Dascyllus; species Dascyllus trimaculatus. The sequence goes on from CM045445.1 coordinate 23,117,389, forward strand.
CAGGCACAGGGAGTGCATTATTTTAAAACAATTCTGAGCAGGTTAGTTAGAGATGTACTTATCTTACTCCTCTCCAATATTTCTCCTCAGTTTTCTTGTACAGTCTCTTCCTGATTATGCCCTTTGACATGTGTTCTATGTGTGCAGTGCTAGTGTAAAACTACTGTCGGCTACAAATATGGATTCTCTCCTCCCTTCACTCATCAGTAATCTGCTCACTCTCTATAACATTTCAAGTATAAATACACAAATAAAATATTAAGTGCTTTTAAAAGCCTGGCAGGACCTGCACAGCCTCTCGATACAAGCTGCCCATATTTTCCATTACAACTAAACGCCCACCACCTGCACACTGCCACTGATGATTGTAATTGCCATATTCTTGTTATCAGATATCCATACAGTGTCCTCTCCCCAGGGGAATGAGATGGAGAAATAAGAGTGTGCGTGTGTGTGTGTGTGTGTGTGTTTGTTTACAGGTTAGCATAATGGAGGGTCCCATCTCTTTGTAAATGAGGGTGTTTGCTCATGCATATGCGTGTCTGTGTTTGCGATGATGTGTGACAACGGTCCGCATCAGTTTTTGTCTCATTGTCAGTCTGATGTTCTCCCTTGCTCTGGCTTCACTTCTGCGCCTTCTTCTCGTTCACTTTCCTTCCCTATGCTTTTATTGGGTGTTTTTTTTTTTTTAATTTTCCCTGTGTATCTAAAACCGTCATACATTTAAAATGCCTAAATTATAGTGATGGAAGGGAGCCAAGAATGGAAAGGGAGGGACAGGAGGAGGATGGAGAGCGAGAATGGCACTTCACTGAGGATTTTTAGAGAGACAAGAGTGGGCAAGGCAGAAGTGATTTTGAGACTAAGGAAAAAATTCACTGAAGAAATAAGCCTTGAAATCTGCATTTATTGACAGTATGAAAATATAGTGAAAAAAGACCAAGACCACCAGTTGTTCACTCCTTTAAGACAGACGCAGAATAAATGTGTATTTAGATTAGTCTGAGTCAACATATACTGTATAATCACATTATTCTTAGCAGGTTTGTGGTCTTTGCTGCCACCTTGTCAGTTTATTTCTTAACCTGGACACAGTGTTGATATTCAAGGGTTGTTTGAACTGCAGCAACCAGTGAGTGCTTTGAAACATGTGTCCCATGTCCATCTGTGTGTAAACATGCTATATAATGTAAAGTGTGCCCCTACAGTGGATGCATTAGCACAAGGTTTCTAAACAGGGGGGTCCTGACCCCCAAGTGGGTCGTGAGATAATTGCCGAGGGTTGCCAGATGGTTGCAGAGAAAGAAAAATAAATAAACATATTAAAAAATACATTATAGACTGGGGAGTGGTTTTCACATTGCACTGCCTGTGTCTTTGTGCTACAGTATTGTGCTTAAACAAGCAGCTATAGCTATAGCTAGTTTTGCACATTGAATGGTAATGGAGTGATGGCTTCTTCAGAAACATATTCCGGCTCAAGACTTAGACCAGCTGCAGGCCCTCAAGGTGGGTCACCTGAAAGTCCAGCACCATCAACTAAAGAACGCAAGTCACTAGTTTCACCAGAGCCGCAAGCTCCAAACAAGCTGTGAATATCTGTGGATTTCAATGTGGATTTACATGCATAGAAAACCAAGCCATTAAGAAACCAAAGTCAGTGATGTGTTCTCCTTCCGCTTCTTTTCAGTCCTGTGGACAGTGTCACATCTACACACACACACACACACACACACACACACACACACACCCATGCACACATACACTCCCTAATTAGCCATATTCATTTCACCATTCATGGCCACTTGCTTTGCTGCAGGGCTTACAGTAATCGTATGCCAAAATATTTAGACAACAAAAAGCATTAAAACGCTTGATAGCACAAAGTGCAACTACTGATATACGTGGGGCTAAAAAGTAAGTTACAGATTTCCATTGTGACAAAAGAGACACAAGCAGTTAATGAGGGATTGGTGTGTTTGCATTGGGATGCTGTGAGTTAATGACTCGAAAACACAGCGGGTGAAATTACGTTTTAGGACCAAAAGAGGAATTCCAGTAAGTAGTTTTGTAAGGCTTTACTTAAGCCAGTGTTGCTTACAGATGAATGCAACATGCTCGCACTGACATTGCAAAAATACTGGTGATCAGTAGTATGATATTTTAACTCTCTTCGCGTGTAAGCATGCAACATTTGCTTAAGTACAGCTGAAGCTTATATGCATGTTAGTTTTGAATTTACTCAGTATTGAATTTGACCGTGGTAGATGAGAGTTCATCCTCAAAGCTTCTGAAAAAGCCAGCAGGATTTGTCATTTGTAAACCATTAATGTTTGTACAACATCCAATAAACAGCTAAAACTGTATGAAAGAGGTACTGGAAAAGAAAGGAGAGAGTCAGATTTATGGTGAGATACAATCAACAGGGTATAAAAAGAGAAGTATGGTTGGGTTTTCTGGTTGTTTTAGTGGTAACATTGACTGGTTTGTCGAAGGTTACAGAGTTACAGGAGAGGAAACTAGACAGCTGGGTACAGGGCCAGACACTGTTTATTTATAAATAAATGCTTTGAATAATTTAGAGGAACCATCAAGAGACCATGTGGGTTATTCCCAAGTTGGATAAGCGGGGAATATGGAAAAAAATAATCCAGAATTTGCAGCACTGTGGGATTTATTATGTCCTCAGAAAAGATGCAGCTGAGGTTTGTGTGTCAGGTGATGCTCTCATTGGACCTGGTCAGCCAAATATCATATCTATTAAAGTTTTATGATGATTAATGAAGAGAACGTCACAAAGTTTGTCCGCTACCTTCTTAAAACTGCACAAGCAAAAAAAAAAATCTCTTTATTCATCTGTCTCTTTGTGTCTCATTGTCTTCGTATGCCTCAGTATTTGCAGTGTCTGCTCCTTGTGATGCTGTCCTAGATTGCTGTGGCACTGGGGGCCCAGAATCATAAAACAGTGGTGTGCTGCATGGATCACAGGAGCACAAATCAGACGCACAGAGCCAGAGATAAATAGCAAAAAATAGCAAAAGAGAGAGTGTGACAGGGAAATTGTGCCTGTGGATGTGTGCGCATGGGATTGTATAACTGGAACAGAGGTGTGTGTCCTTTATAATATTGTAGAAATGGAGTAGAGAGTAGACAGAGAAGAGGATAAACTGAGAGACAGACAAAAAGGTAAAGAGGCAAAATGTTTCCTGTTTCTTTACATGCACAGCTTTTCATCCACAGCTGTAGGTGGATCATTACAGTATGTAGCCCTGTTGTGGTTATGCAGATTTTCAAGGATCGCAGAGAAACATCTGACGGTACTAGTGGTGATTTTGAAACAGAATCTAGTGAAGCAGCATCCTCTAAGTTGATGCAGAATCAATTCCACATAAGAGTTGGTGTTTCAATAAGACTCATATAGTCCTCGGTACTCAGTAATTCCTTTTCTTCTGTCCTCTACAACCCCAAAACAAGTTACAACTTGTTACATCACCCATCCACCAGCCTTGATTCACTTGAACTTCATGTTCATTTATCTTATCGTTTGGTTTCGACGCTCACAGACACTTGAAATGATGCTTAAGTTGGCTTACAGCTGCTGCATGTTGGGCGATTGGGATTGGATTGGAAGAAAAATATGTTCTAGAAGCTCTGCCTTCTGCTGTGGATAGAGAGAATATGTCGGTACTACATAGTCATACTGAGACTGGATGGAAAGCAGCTGGTAGGTGAATAACGAACAATGTTTATTCCAGTCAAGAAAGGAAGAAAAAACTAATGTTAAATATATATTTCCATTAGTAAAGAAAAAGCTCACGACACACAGAGGCTTCCTTATTTTTAAGAAATGAGGCTTGAGTTGAAAAAAGAGTGTCCATGGTATTGATAGGTTTTGCATCCAACCTAAGGTCAATTTACTGTTTTGTTAGGTTACTATTATTATGAAGTTATTAAGTTATTTCTTACTTAATGCTGTAGTGCAAGTGGATGTATGGACTGATCTGAAAAACATGGCTGGTGAAATCCAACAGTTAACCTTTTCTTTTCATCTGATTACATATTTTGTCAAACAAAATGGCCAATTTAAAAAGAAGTGGTTTGATAAAAAAGGATTCTACATTTGCAAAATGGACCTTAGTAATGTAGCATATGGATGACTTGAGTGATGAGTTATATAAACAGTATTGTTTGTAAGGTGAGGGAGTGGCCTGCCAGGGTCTCTCTGGATATGGATTAGGAGAAATAGTAGTTGGGGGGGTTAAGTAAAGGCAGTGAGGGAGAAGGGGGAAACAGACACCTCTCCTCTCCTCTGCTTTCCCCGCCCCTTTTTCCCTCTCCCAATAGGCAGAGATCAAGGAAGAGGAAGTAAGTGTATTTAAGGTGAGGAAGTGGCCTGCTAGAGTCTTTCTGTGGGACCATGCGGCCAGCTTAGGTGAGTTTGTGTTGTAAGGTGCAGCTTTGTTTCGTTTGTGCTCCTGTTTTGCTTGCCTTCTGTCATAATCACTTAGCACTTAGCAGGTGTGTGTGGCATCTAGTGCTAGGGTAGCAGTGCAGCACTTAACAATAGTGATTTGTTAGTAGTATATTTTAATTAATTAATTATTAGTGGTTAGCAGTAGCATGTAGCAATTGCACTAGCTAAATGGTAGCATCGGCACTGGTCACTACCTGGAGCATCTCCTAAACAGGCCTGGGTCAGTTGAACGTGGCAGAGCTGTTTGGATCGTGTAGGAGCAGTGTGAACTGGCACTAGGGGGGGTGACTCTGGGACGCCAGAGTTCACCGCCTAGCCTCCTGGAGGTGTCGTGGGACTAAGTAGGCGAAACACCGTTGAAGGGAGGTTTCCACCTGATGACTCCCTGAGACGTGTTAGGAATCACTGGTCACTGTGAGGTATACAGACAGATTTAGGGATCCTAGGTCCTCATTGAGTACGAATCCTCTTTTTTTTTAGCACAAGTTTCTTGTGTTTAAATTAACTGAAAAATTTTATGTTAAAGTCAATGATGCTCACCAAAATATACTGTAGGAATTATTTACGTCTAACATGTTGAATTCATTCCCTTCCTTCAAAAATATTTGCAAATAAAAGATACAAAACATATTGGTGGGAGATATATTATTACCCACCAATATAATGCAATTATAAGTTGATGAGTAGTGTAAGTGTAAGCACTTTCTTGGCCTCTGCACAAGACTGGGAGCTAAACTTCTCACACACACACAGGCAGACAGAGTTTGACTTTGAGACAGAAGACACAGCAACAAAACAGAAAGTTACATTTCCCCCAAGCTGAAGACAAAAATGCACATTGTCTACAAGCGCAACAAATTCCTCCATGGAGCCTATCCAAGCCGACTCAGGGCAAAGGCAGGGGACACCCTGGATAGGTTACCAGTCTATCGGAGGGCCACACATAGCGACAGACAATCAAGCACTCTCCCATTCACACACACGGATGACTTAGAATAATCAATTAAAGTCAGCATGTCTTAGGGTCTGACTTTGAAGCTGGAGAACCCGATGAAAACCCACACTGCACAGAGAGAACATGCAAACTCCACACAGATAGAGTTCTGGTTGAATGTCAAAGGCTCTGGGACTGACTGAAGCTCAGGATAGGAGTAGGGTTAGGGTTAGGGTTAGAAGGTCTTCAGTTAGCTGAGTTTTTCATCTACTTTGGGTGTCAATGTGGCACATGGCAGCAACATGCAAACTCCATACAGATAGATCCCATGCCCAGGCTGGGACATGGATCGTTGCAGAAATATGAAAACCCACACTGCACAGGGAGAACATGTAAACTCCACACAGATAGAGTTCTGGTTGAATGTCAAAGGCTCTGGGACTGACTGAAGCTCAGGATAGGAGTAGAAGTTGCTAGAAGGTCTTCAGTTAGCTGAGTTTTTCGTCTACTTTGGGTGTCAGTGTGGCACATGGCAGCAACATGCAAACTCCATACAGATAGATCCCATGCCCAGGCTGGGACATGGATCGTTGCAGAAATATGAACCTTTTATTTGGCTAATTTATTTACAGTTTTGCAGTAGGATTATACCCTTTTAAGTAAGTCACATCTTTATTAAATGCAACTATCTTTGGATCAGTGTTTTTACTGTTTGTCACTGTTTTTTGTCACTCTAACTACATTTTAAAAGCTGCTATATACATCCATACAAGTTATACACAACTTAGTAAGCTCCTAAGAGTAACATAATTTTGCCATTTGTGGCTTCACTGAGCTTTAATCAAACAAATAGTAAGATTTGTCAGACAAGCTTCCAACTTATTTGTTCACATTTTCATTTTGCAACTACTTCTAGGCCATAATTTATATTCCCTTCCCACAAATCATCCACCAGCTTGTCTCTCCATGCTGCTGTCGCTTCCCTTTATTCGCTCCCTCTTTTATTTCTCGCTATCTCTGCCGGCTCTTTGATGAGTCACCTTGCATGTCTGAGTAATTATACACATCCACAGGCACACACATGCACAACAATGCAGACATAAACAAACTTAGTGCACAAGATATGTTTATTCATGGTGATAGGAAAAAAGAGTATTCAAACAACTTAATAAAAGTTTCATGACTATACTGGAGAAAAACATCCATAAGAATTTGTCACTCTTAAACAGACGTTTCTATATGTAGGCAGTAGGTTAGCATCTATTAGGTTAGCACATTGATGCATTAGGCTGCAAAACAGTCCTGTGTGTGTGTTACAGAGGCATCATGGCATGTTGGTGAGTTATTTCAGGTATAGTGAGACAATAAACTATGAGTCAGGGAGGTTTGAGTTGTACATACATGACTGCGAAGGCTTATTAGATGCCAAAACAGTGCACAGCAGCTCGTAGTACTATGAGACAAAATTTTATTAATGCTGAAAGTTATCACGGTGAGTCATTTTTACCCCTGTTGCAACGGTCTCCCAGTAAAGAGCACAAATTCACTGGTCGCATTCCAAAGTAATCCACATTCCAGAAGGGTGAAAACATCCAATTTTTCACAACACATTTTTGCGTAAATTAACTTCTCCCTAGCAGATTTGAACCAGATATTTTAACGCGGCAACTCTAAATCATGATGCTTAGATATTCAACTAGAATATATCACTTTGCTACCCTTTAAAATTTACATGAAGCAATCATCTGTATCATTTATGTAAAAATAAAAAAGTACAAAAACACGAAACTCATTCAGCGCACACTGCATTGGCACACCCGCCGAGTCAAAGCAGTAGTCTCATTAAAATTACATGTACTTTTATGCTCCTTTATTTTCAATATCAGTCCTATTGTGTGTCTGATCCAGCCATGAATCCCCACCATCACACCCACTGCTTGACAGAACACCGAAAATCATAGCTATCCTGCAGCTCCATGCGCTTAATGGCAAGGTGCACGGGGTTACTGGTGTCATGCCCCCTGGCTGTAGCAGAGTGGAGCTCAGTTGAACGAGCCGGGCTTCTCTTATGAATTAGATATGACATATTAGAGAGTGCATTAAATTAATCATGACAAAGGATTCCAGCTCAGTGCCATTATTAAAATGGTCCAGCTTTAATAATGACTAATTATTTACAGGGTGTTACAGGGCCGTGATTTTACAGAACCAAATTCTGATGAGCCAGGGAGGATGAAACACCTCTCTGCCTTGTGTGTTAATAATGCATGATTCATACATTTTCTGCAAGATATTCGGAAGCATTTAAATGCCAAAAACATGTAGTTTCCACCCTCAGCGCCTCGTATTATGTATTCTGTATCAGCTTGGTACAGGAGATGCTTAGGAGTGAGCAACAAAGCAAAAAAGGGAGTATGATCTAGTAAATTAATTACTAAACAGCATCAAAACAAACAGTGTACAGTTGCTTACTGGCCTAACTAGGAAACAAGACAGAATAAGGATAATAAAAGTGGAAGCTCACGCCTGCTATTCTCCAACAAAGTACAGCCATCACCATGACACGTAGCATTTTATAATTACACTTCTGGAACAAATGAGGTCAGGGTGGCTGGGCTCAGAAATGAGGAATGAGACTCTTGCTTCACCATCAGCCTGTCTGTCTGGCTCTCTATATAGCCTGATATCCTCTGAGTAACCAGTTGCCTGCAGATCCCTCCAGACAATGAACCAGTCACCATCCCAGTCAATCAGGCTGCTGTCTGCTCACACTCGATGCAGAACAGTAATTCTTATTTTTGCCCAGAGTCCCTACTACAATATTTTTTTTTTTTACTTCTACCGTAATGAGTGTCTGGCTTCTGAGAATAAAATTTAAGCACCACGCAGTTCTTACAGCTGAATGAAAATTGTAGTCTGCTATCGTAGTGCTGTTAATGAGGGAGTGAGATCTGACGTTGTTAAACACTCAGGGAAAAGAAGATTCCAAAACACAGACTTGCAACCACAACTTTGTGTAGATTTGTTATTATTGCCATATTCAACTTTTACATTTTTGCATCTTTCTTGTGATTTTCAAGTGTTAATGTTTCTGTATGACATCCCAAGAAGAAAGACAGAAGCAGTTGTTTCACAAAGTGCCTCAAAATGACATGGGTTTAAGTTAAAATGATAAAGCCCTCTAGTGGCTGTAGTAGTTATGAGACAAGCAAAGAAAGACATAGGGAGTCACAAAGTCTCATTAGGGAGGAGGTCCAGGTGGATGGATGGGTCAACAAAACGTCTGACTTTAATTTTGTAGATCACCGTTTGTTGTTTACGATTAACTTCATTTTTGTAAAGCATCATCCCTACATTTCAATAATCTTAATTACCTGTTTATTATTGTAATCTTTATGACAACAGTCTTCTGATAAAGTAATTTCAATCCAAATCACAGTGTTTTACAAGCCTTAATTAAGTGCTTATTTAATCCAAACGACAGACATTTCATTAACCTATCAAATCGTATCAAACAGGGTTGGACATAATAAAACACATTTGTTTTTCAACAGTGATTTATTGTAAGTTAGAAAGACAGGAACGAGGGGTAAGGCCAAAGTTTAGCATTTTACCAGTTATCGGCATTGTTATATTTTATAACCAAAATACATTAATTTAAAAATCACCTTGCTTAGAGCCACCTCTCTCAAAACACAGAGGTCTCGAGTGTCATCAAACTGATTTGTTGCATGTCACAAACAGTAGCTTGTCAATAGTGACGGATAAATGTGAAAAGATTACCTTTCATTAAAACATATGCAATATGTAAAAAGAAAAAAAAAGGGCGAGCAAAGCTTTGTGGTGGAGTTTGTGTTGTTCTAAATTTTGACATGTAACTTTTCATCTTTACTGTAATATACATCTGTTCCAAACACAGTCTATCTTGCTCCTTGATTACTGAAAATCAATACCTGTTGATCGGGGCACCAGATCAGAAAATATGCTGTATGGATGGTTCTAGACAAACAACATGTGTTTTGTTTCATTTGCTGAATATATTGATTATGAAACAAACAGGTGTCTTCTCACTGGCTACACAGTCACCAACAAACAAGTTACGAATTGCAAATTGTTAAAGTATAAAACTGCCATGACATTAATCTCTCAAAGTCCTGCAGTTCAGTGTCTCTCTATAGAAAAATAATATGCAGGATCATGCTGGTGGAAAGCACTTCTGCTGCTGATCACGTGTGGAGCTCCGAAATGTGAAATTTGATTAGGGGGGAATGTTTAACCCACAGAGGTCAGTGCACTAATGTTCTTCCTCTATTCAAGATCCAATGTGAGGTTATTTTAAAAACCCATCCATCCTTTCATCCCTTTACCAGGTTATTAGGATACACACTGGAGTCTCTCTCACCATGCTTTGGCCAAAACACATTAAAACACCTTGGACAGGCTGCCAATATCATCACAGGGCTCACACTAACAAACGCATTCGCACTCACATTCACAGCTATTGTATTTGCAATTTGTGCTGTTTCCAGTTTTCTCCAAGTAGCACACTCACAGATCCGCAGGTAGGTCAGAGACCAGTGAGCAAAATCAAATCCCTTGCTTTAAACAGGTGAAATCCTCATAGAGCACTGCTGCAATTTCACTTTCACCTGCTTCTCTTCCGCTTTATTGATTTAGTAACTGTGTAAAATGCAGCTCCTTAATTAAAATAGCGCTACAGATATGTGTTCTTACTATGACACAGTGGCTTCATGCAGGCACAGGTGGGTGAGATTTCTAAATTAAGCTGAATCAGGTGGTGTTAGAGGCTGGCAGGTGGATAATTGATAAGCATGTGCTGGAGTGGTCGATGCAGCGCTAACGTGGACGACGCCTGAGAACCCAGAGGAAACTCTCAGAGGCATGAGAGCGCCATGAAACCTCCTCACAGGTGACAGTGCTAACTGCTGAGCCACTCGGTTCATCTGTAACACTGATTAATCACAAAAATGAATAGTGCTCGTACAGTTCTGTGTTGGAATAATCAGCTGTATTATGTGAACATCATCTTAGTGGGCAGCTCATTGCACTTTATTACTGGAGTGCCTGGGATAAATGGCGTTTGTGCGTAGCTTGGAGGGTGTTCATCACAGAAAATATTTATCAACAGGATGGGGAGTTAATTATTTAAATGTGGTTGCAGATTGGAAAAATATCTATTAATTCCATGAGAAAACCAGGAGCAGATATATTACTGATGGTTGGTTGGACAAATTACATGCTGTCGACCTGATAAATTAGGGGTAACCGCCCTGGTGACCCATTTCTCCTAAACTGCGGCATTCAATGAATTGGGTCCCGGTTAAAGCATCTGGAGATGAAATGAATATGTACTTCAGTGAGCAAGGTTAAAAAATAAATTACGGGTCTAAAAAATACTGAATGCCTAATGTAGTTTTTTAGTCACTTTACTGAGTTAGTAAAAAATCTGAAAGTATTCAAACATGGTTATTAGACAGTTTATTTTTAGGCTAATACTGGTATGTACAAAGGTTTACTTCAAAGCTATTTGTGGTCCCTACAGTCCCTGATTAAAAGCTCATATCTGTGTATCAGTTACATATTTAGAAGTTTTTCCCGTTAAAATAGCCCCTTCAGAGTTTTAAATGTAACTCTACATTGTTGCTTCCTGTATAATGTGCAGATCTATAAAGTTATCTCTCCACCCACCCGTCCACCACCTGTGCAGTCGAGCACACCAGCTCAGCTATGACTCTGCTCAAACACTGTTTGCAGCTAGTCTTTGCTTCACAATGACAAACTTTAGTGTTAGAGTAAATCAGCCATCCATGTTCAGACTGGAAACTGGAAAGAAAGATGACATGGAAAGCCCCACCATGCAATCTGACAGCACAAGCTCCTTAGGTTTGTTGTTTGAATCACTGAACCTCTGAATCTGTGTTTTTTGAGACTTTCATCAGTATGCCGCAGTTTTAAGGAGGAAAATGGCACTGACCGCTTATTTCATTTACGTGTTGTCTTCTAACACATAAAAACACACCCTGTGGATGAGGTTAACAAACTCGATTTTCATCGGAGAGAGTCTCTAGGTTGGGGTGGCTGTGGCTTCAGTGGTAGAGCAGGTTGTCCACTGATTGTGAGATTGGCGGTTCGATACCCGTCGCTCCGCATGCCGAAGTGTCCTTGAGCAAGACACTCACGGACTTTATGCAAATTTTCTGCTTTTGTTAACACTTTGCAGCCTGACTAATATTAGTCACCAGAATTACTTGGTTAGGGTTGGAAAAATATCCTAACTTGAGTTAAACTACCACCCTTTTACTGCGTTATTGAAGATTCTCTTTCTTTTTCTAGGTTACCAGGGAGACAAGCCCTACTATATCTAATATATGTTTGGTTTTGCTGAAAAGGAGTGAAAGTAAAGCAATAAAATAAGTGTCGAAGGTGCATTCATTAGAACTGTATTAGTGGTAGGAATAACAATACAAACAATGTAATGTGTGAGAAACATTTTCTCCTGAAAACCTGTCAAAGAATGCAATTCATAAGAACATAATTATGTGGCGACCTGGTTGATTTTTATTGTGTACTGCATTCAGCAACATATGTAGCAACAATAGGACTACGCAGATGACTTGTTTGCAAGGAACAAATACCTTACAGGAACTATACACTCAAGGTTGCTTCCCTATACAGTTGAGTTCTTTTCATTCTTCTGTTTGTCAGACATGTGGCTTTAAAGCTGCTTCCCTTGTCAACTATGGCTATAAGTGTTTGCCGTAAGTGAGCATATGACTGACCAGAATCTAAACCTGGGGCTCAACATATACACCTGCAGCGGACGAACAAGATTACATGGTGCGTTGGTCACAAGGAGTGACCGAGTTGGTGATTGAGTGGGTGAGTGGGTGAAGGAGAGACTCAGATCAGCTACTTCTAGGTCTGAACATGAACAAGAGACCCTTATCTGAATCGTGACTTAAATATACCATGCACTGAAGAGCAGCAAAATGCCACCGTGTGAGTTGGTGAACAAATCAGAAATAATCGATGCAACTTTTTCCTGAAGAAATCATTTTGCTAATCACTACTCTGCAAATGATCAGTTATGGAGAAACAATATCAGATCATGTCACTAAATAGTAAAAATGGCAGTGAGTTCAATAAATAAACATCCTTTAGTTAAAATCAGAGAACTGACTGATGTAGATGCAGCATGACGGTGTTGGTGTATGATAAAAAAATACTCAATACTAATGCCTCTGGCCCAAACTAGTTAAAATCCTTTGCCATCTGATATAACACTGATGGATTAAACACAGCACAACATTATTCAGTCTTTAAGAACGCCCTCCAACTCAGAATCAAGCAAGCATGATGTGGTAAATTTCATTCTTATTTAGAGTGAAAAAATGAGAAAACAGCATTAAGTCAGAGTTATGGCGCTTAAACTGTTCAAGCCTCTTTAGGGATTAGAAAAAGATTAAATAACTCAATAAGGCTCACACATTCAGAGGGCATGTATCAGGCAACAAGGATCCAACATATGACTAAGAGGAGTAAAGAAAGCCAGCTGGCTGGGAGGAGAGAAGGAAAGTGGGCAAGAGAAGGCAACACGGGTGGAGTGAGGGCATGAAGAGACATCTTCACGGAAATGAGATTTGCAAACATGAAGTCAGTGCGCCCCATCTGATGTCTTGTGTAGTCTGTGAAGTTTCCAAGACTGTTAACATTTGCAGTACAACATCCTGTACTGGCAACACCTACTGATTTCTAAAAATACATTAGGTTGGCAGTAGCACCAAGACATATCTCACCCTGAACCCTCTCAGATCTCTAAAGGGCTGTTTTTCAAAAGCTGGCACAACGCTCATAAGTTTCGGTGGATGCAATGAAACTCTTTCGGTTTAAGATGAGTCTCTACATGGAAGCCAGACTCTGCTTTCAGACAGATATGGGCAGACGGTGAGTGGAAATGTATCATAAGTTATACATTACAATAGTGAGCCTTAATGCCTTGGTGATTTTCCAACAACAAATCTTATTCTACTCTCAAGTACTGATACGGTGAAATTGCTTTCACTAGACTGCACCCACACTCTTACAATTCTGTGGCAATAAACCAACTGTTTCTAAAGTCAACAAAATTGCTCTGCAATACAGCGGAGAAATGGCTTAGCTCACCTGGCTGACTCCAAACGCCCCATCCAACTCCACAACACACAATCACACTCTGTCGATAATAAGTGGCCTTTGAGACTTTCTGTTTGGGGAATTTTGTCGACTAAACAGGTTAAGCTGTTAAAGGTTATACTTGATTTTGTTCTCAAACAATAAACTGTTCAAGTTATATTCAGGTTTTTGGCAGCAGATGGGTGAAATTGTTGGTTGCTAAGTTGGTTGGAAAGCACGTATGACACACGACTACTCTTCTTAGAGTGGTGTGAAATTTTGTACAGACAGCTTTGCACTGTTATTTCTGTGATTCTGAGATTTTTTTGTTTAGTGATGCAAATAGGTGTGATTGTACCAACACTTTGGCCATTATAAGGCATCTCTGGAGCTAGTGAATGTGAATTTGCCAATAGTTTGCATCGATAGATTGTTTTAGCTCTTGTGTAGCAGTAGCATCAAAAGAAAATCTCCTCCTGTTTTCATACATGTCAAATTCTCATCGGCAAATCCACAGACCTCATTTATACTCCTGGGAAGACAAGTTGTCTTAATTTTAGTGCCAGCATAGATTTAATGTTGCTCCCAAGACAAACTTTGCATTCTTATCTCTAAAAGTAGATAACTAAATACTGAAAATGTTGTTCAGATCTAGGGGATGTTAACGGTTTCAGGCTTTGCTCCTAGTGTATCTTTTCCGTTATCCTACATTACCCAGATCCACATCCATTTCTGATACCATTAAGGTTGTTTTTATTTTTTAAAATTTTTTATTTTTTGCTGTGCTGTATGCAGTGTTGAGATTGTTACTAAAAATGGATTGTGTACTTTTTTTGAAAGAAATTAGTAGTGCTCTTTATTACATTACTTTTGCATTATTCCACAACATCCACAACATTAGATGCATTGTCATGTAAATTCCTTACATATACCTACATATCGGCACAAATCCCCATCCTAACGTGAAGAACATAGACAATATCTTTGTTTGAAGCTCTTTGATGAAGTACAAAACCAACAGCAAAATTGATCAAAACTCCCCCAAGGACAGCTTCATGACATGGTGAGAACAAGGCTAAATTGCAAGTGAAGGGGCAGCAGGTTGTACCGCCTCAACGTAAAAGAAGCAACTGCAGCTGACCAGTGTATGTGATTCCAGTAATCCCTTGTCTATTGCAGGGGTTAGGTTCCACCCCTCATCCCCACCCCCCCGATAGACAAAGTCCACGAAGTAGCAACCTTATATTTATTTTATTATTTATATACATTTAAAGGCTTTATACCCCCCCACCCCCACCCCACACAGTGTTATTAACCTTTTCTACACTCTTGCATTACTCAACTACAAGGAAGTGTAATGTGATGACAGTAATGTTATCCCCAGACATATTATAAAGTCTGCTTTCTGCTCCCCTTTCATTTATTTATTCCTTTATTTTAATCTTTTCACAGCCTCAGTTCTCTCTCAGTACCACAACTGTCTGAACCTTGGTTGCATTCTTAAGACTTTATTGCTCTATTATATGTAAACATCTCTTCATGTGAAGGTCAGCGCAGTGTAGGTTTCATTCCTGTTAAATACAGATTGCTATTGCCGGTTAAAAACCTGATTATTTTGAACTTTATGTTCTGAGTAGGTGTGTCAAACTGTTACTGATGACATTTGGGGTCTCTATCACTCCTGATGTGGTTTAGATTTAGGTTTTATATTTCTGTCTTTTCCCTGCATGTCGATGAACTGCTCTTGAACGCTGGTCTCTGACTTTTCTGTCCTACATGACACATGGCCTTTGCTTTGTCGAGGCATTTGCCACTTAAACAGGGAACAAGCCATTCTTTTCCACTTACCAAAGTCTAAATGTGCATCACAGCTTTTCCTCCAACTGAGTACAAAAGAGCACAAGATCCTCCGTAACCTTCATGGACTATATCCATTTTTAATGCTTAAAGTAGAGAGCAGAGAAATTCGAAACATGATTTTCATAGCATCCAGCAGCACAACACAGAGTGGAGAGCCACCAGATAATATTCCTAAGTTTTGTTTTTTCTTAAATTAGGTTTACATTGCATTAAAGTTTCACAGTTAAGATGGAGAAATGATTAAAAATTGAAACAGACAAGGGACACTCATGGCTAAATGTTTTTGTCCTCATCAGGGTTCATCTATCTCAAGCAACGACAGTGTCTCTTAAATGCCTGCTGGCAGGCCTCCAAGTGGCTTTTAACCAAGGAGAATCTCTGTGCAGGGGAATGCAATAGAAATGCTAAACCAATATGAAATGCCAATAGGTGAGTCAACCATTAAAAAGGTTGTCTGTCTCTGGTGTCTATTAAAAAAATAGCTCACAGACCTTTGCTACAGAAATAACCTTTTCTACTTTGGAGATTAAATATTGAAAGTCTGTTGATTTGTGTGGAATCCAAGCACTGAGAAATGTTTGATTACTCTTAAATTACCGTTGATCATGAAATCGAATACATTTTAAAGCCTGGCATGGTTCTGGCTTGACCATGTGGATCAGTATTATATTCTTGACGGGAGGAGACAAATGAGCTGTTGTTATTAGCTTCATTACTGGAAAAAACAGCAATTTGCAATTTACCATTATTGGTATTCTTTGGAAATCATATTGAGTTGGCAGTTCCACAGGCTGGCAGTGAAAACATGCATCTCATAAAACATTCTCAAAGCCCCCAGTATCACCACATTTCATGAAAATGACAAACTACTACGGGTGTACAGATGCATTCACTGCACCACCGCATTGATTAGAAAATATGTTGATTCGCCTGCTTTAATCTGCTAAAAGAACTATGATGAATTATTCACCCTTCACCACAATCAGTATGAAATGGTTGAATGAAGCTATTCTTGAAACCTAAATGAGCACTCCAGCAGTTTTACATTTGAAGATTAGCTAGTCATGAGGAGTAATATTCAGCCTGTGGCTCAGAGCAGAGCTGTTTCACATATGAGGAAAGAACCCTGATGGTGCCATTGGGGTTGTTGCCTTGCCTTGGTGACTTCAAAAGTGATTTGAAAAGTGTCGGTGTTTACCAGTACCAAATTTCAGAAAATGTGGCAGTTCTTGTTTTTCTATGGTACTGAAGATGCTGTAGGAGATATTACACAGGTTAGAGGGTAAAAAATGCAGCAAAGTATTGAGAAATCCTGGAAGGCATCCTGATGCAGTCTGCAAGAGAAGTGTGACTTAGGAGAAGATTTGTTTTCCAGCAAAACAATGACCCGAAGCATACAGACAAAGCTCGAAATGTTGTAAAGACAACAAGGTGAATGTTGTGGAGTGGTGGAGTCAGAGCCCAGAGCTCGACCCAGTTGAGAATTTGAGTCTGGAATTGAAATGGGCTGTTCACTCATGATCCCTGTGTAACCTGACAGAGTTCTGCAAAGAACTGTCCACATGTGTGAGGCTGATTGAGACCCGAGACCTATCCACACAGGCTCAGTGCTGCAATTGTGGCCAAAGGTGCATCTACTAAAAACGAACTTGAAGAATGGTGAATGCTTAAGAATCACTTATTTCACATTTAATATTTTTGTTAATTCACATTACTTTTCAAAAACATGACAGAACTATTTTTTTAGTACATTTTTGTCAAAAAATTAAAACTATATTGACCATGATTTAACTTTTAAAAGTAATTGAAGAGGAAAATTTCCAAGGGAGGGTGAACACTTTTTACGCATACAGAAAACAGAATTCAGTGTGATTCGTTTCATATATTATTACTTTAGATTATGAACAGGCTTTCAGAGTATCTATATCCAAAATTGTTACTCTTACTATTTGCAAATTTTGACAGTTGCATCTACACTCAGTGTTTGCAGAGGTGAACGTTACAGTGTTCAGGCTAATGTAGTAAAAGTTCAAAACATGACATTAACAAGCTAACAGTCACCTTACATTCTCAGGTTGTCAAATATAATGTAGTGTACTGTATGTACAGCCAGTAAGAGTTTTACATTAAGTTGATGCTTGTGGGGGAAAGTGATGCAAGAAAAGTTCCTGGTCTGGTTCGAACTGGTTCAGTGTAGTTCATTGTAGAGTTATTACCATCAGTGTAATGACCAGGACAATCAAATGCCACACTGGACTTTTACTCATAGGTTTAACACATTTTCTTGTTCGTCCAAATGACTTGCTCACATTCTTTTGGCAGGCAAGCAGGCAAAATAGTTTTATTTTGACTGTTTTTTTTAACCAAATATGTTTAGTGGTAGGTTGTATTTAGGGCAGGACCTGACAAGTAAAGTGAAGTTTGCATTGAATCTCCTTCAGTTTAATAGAATCTTGGTTAAGTTAATGATTAGTATCTCTACATATAGCCACAGAAAACTTCTTGCTCTGGTGGCTCCAGTACTGCAGCCATCTGTCTGTATAATTCAAGTGCAGAGGGGTCTGCATTTTTCATCAGCTATTTCAGAAAGTTTTTAGAGTTCATTGGTGACCCACATGGATGTTTAGGCAATAATAAAAGACACAGCAGGTGTGTCTGAAAATTCTGAGATGAGACAACTTTCTGCAGAGCTTTTGGGCTTAACTCAACAGAGCATCTGTGATGGGAATCACACACTTGATTTCATCTTATCACTGAATGTACACACCTTTCTTTTTATTTTTTATTTTCTGTCTGCAGTGCTTTTACTTGTCTTAGAAGGTAGAACAGAAGGCAGCTGTTCTTTACAAAGACATCTTTGTAAGGTTTTAGTGATGTTGTCATTATCTAATGAGCATGTCCAGTCACAGCCATAGTCACAGAGAGTGGGAAGCGCTGGTGTGGTCCAGTTTCTTGTCACTTATTTCGACCTTGAAGCTGTGCCATCACTAATCAGGGCCATCTTTAAATGTGATCCTGATGTGATGGGTGATGAGGGCGTCCTGGGTGCTTGTTAATGGGTTCCAGCAAGAGCGCAGGATGACAGTACAGCTCCTCCACAAACAAGACCTTCTTTTGTCAGACAGATGGGACACACTCTGACTGATGATTTGACTCGTCCCGAGGCTGTTTGGAGTCCAATCCACTCTGCAGCACGTCCAAATGCATCCACATGTATCCTTAAAAACACACCTACATCTAACTTCCCCACAGCTGCCTTCACCTCAGCTCATCCTTGTATATCATAATCCCGGTGTGTGAGTCCATCTTTGTCTTGCATCTGTCTGTCTTCATGCATGAATGACACTTTAGATATATATTTATATGTCTTTCCTCAGTGAGCAGGAGAGGTCACTGGAGAAAAAAAGCAGAGCCAGCAGTAGAGTTACAGCCACACAGTTAGAGATAAGAAGAGCAGTGACAGAGCCACCCAGTCAAGTCCCCCCACAGAGACAGGCAGAGGGGCTAAAGGAGGTGTGTCCATATGGACTTCTCTGTCAAAGCCACTCAGCTGTGCAGTCCATCATAGTGCTGTGGGGCAGGTTTAACACTGTTCTCAGGTCTAAGTGCCAGTAATGAAGTCATAAACCCTCCACGCGGGGCCCCCTAAAGTGACACTGCCAGAAACAGTGACTGCCATCACCAGTTGTTGATCACCATCAGACTGAGCTGATAAAGCATCTGCTGCGTGTCTTCATGAGGTGGCTGGACCTCTGAGGGTTCCCATGAACATGTTGCAGATGAAATGTTTAATGTGTTTGCTTCTGCCATGGCAGATGTTTCTGGTTAATTTTGAATCATTGCAGATCCATATCGGCTCATGTTTGCCAGTAAGGCAACAAGGTGTGCCCATAGAGAAGTGCAAAATGTACACTTCAGCTATTTGGAAATAGTGTCTCCTTTGCAGGGTTTATCCAACTTTGAGCAGTGAGGAATTTATTCCTTACAATTTTGACCAGAATCTTGAATAACCACACTAACCAAACTGTTAACACAAAAACAAATGCTCAAAGCATATCCATACAAAGTAATAAACAACTGTAGCAAGACTATTTCAGAGTATTGGCGGTAATAAACTGAGGTTCATGCCTTTATTTTAGGCTTCAGAAACAGTCAGGGAGTTTTGGTCAGAAGATCTAAGGAATCTAGCAGGTACAAATGTTTTAACCATGTCAGATGGATAAAATTCAGTCATTTAAAACCCAATAAAAAATAGTAAAATTTTTAAATTAATGTAATGTAATGTAAAGTCCTGCTTGTTACAGTTAACTGTGTGACACTTTTCTGTCTTAGTAAGGGACAGAAACAATCTGACTCTGGCAATCTTCCTTAAGTAATAAAAAGACACATTAGTCATATTTCTAATGTGACACTGAGGTCTTTGACATGTTCCCAGGTGTTTAAAGTAAGTGACTTTAGTTGATTAGATGAGTTTTCCTCTCTAAGCTTTTGCTCCAATGTCTACAATTTATCTCAGTTTTTTCATGATTCAGCTGTAAAATGTTGTGTCATCTACTGATTTATGTTGGAAGATGGATTCACACAAAGCATTGTTGATGGAACTGCAATAATGTGGACTTAGATATATGGCTATATAGCTTTTGCCAGAATCTGTAAATCTGTCAAATGTATGTATTTGCATCAGTGTCAAAGGTACAGTATCCATCAGTTTCTGCTGCGTGCCTTCATATGCACTATATCACTATATATATATGCATGTATGCATACACACACACACACACACACACACTGTATATAAACACTCTAAATATACTGTATGTTAGACCAATAGATGGATAGATAAATGATATGTATAATGATACAAGTGTATTTTGACAGATTACTAATGGGTGTAGATAGTATACACTAACATCTATCATTTACGTGCAATTACATACTCAGTATTTATTTTTTTTAAATGTCACCAACTGTAATTATGTATGGAATTGGTGTTGAATTTATCAGTTTAATCTATCAAATAAAAAAAGTTTAAAAGTTTTCTTTTTTAAAAAAATGTGTTATTATTCACAGTTACAGATTTTTGATGTTATTTTATATTAGCCATGTACATTCAGTCTTTTTTGTTGTTGTAATTTTATTGATATTTTTGTTTTTCACAAATACAGGAAAAACTGTCAAATAAAATGGAAAAATGTAGTAAAATTACACATTTTTTACAGTGTGTGTTTCCATCACTTCAAAATTGAACCTTCACACCAGTTTTCCTACACGCTCTGTCTGACATTAATCCTTACTCAGCTCTGCATTTTCCAAATCAGTGTGACAAAGCGAAGAAGACATATAAAGGATATAAAATGTCCTGCATAATAAGCTTTGGCTGGTTTTGGTGGTATGATGCAGAATATAGTGTGCAGCTACACTTGCTGCTGATGGGGGTTGTCTGCTTTGCTTGACTCTGTTCCTACCTTCTTGTGTTTATGCGATTAAGGTGACAGTCAGAGTGCACGCTTTAAAAATGCCAGTCACACTGCTGCGGGGCACGCGCCAGTAAATATGCTACCGAGCAGTTGTTGCTACGTTACCGCTGAAAATAACAGTAGGAGGGTGACACGAAGTTGACAGAGTTAAACTTTCAGGAGGTGCGAGTCTTTTTTAGCCTGACATCTTCTTAAAACCTGTAGTGAGTTCACAAGTTATTGGATAATTCTGGGAGGTAGATTCTGGTGTTTGTTTGCAAGCTGACTTATGGGATTGGAAATTAATAATTTTATTTGACAGTTAATCATCTGCATGTTTATTTGTGGCCTTGCTATTGCAGTGAATAAAGGGATGCCAGTATTGGATTTGGTCCAAACAGAAATATCCAAACAGCTATTGTATGAAAACTTTTGTGATCTTTTCATTTTTTTAAGACATTATTTTAATATCTATCGATTGGATGGCCTGGCACAAACTTTTCTTCAGGCATTTATGGTCCTCTGATGATACACACCAATCAGCCACAAAATTAAAACCACTGACCACACCCCACTACATTGCAAAAGCATCAAACAATCAGGAACATGTTGAGGAACATGGCAATGGCCCAACATCCATTCGTGTTGATGAGACTTAGACACCCAAATAAACATTGTCCCACAACAACCACACTCCCTCATACAAATGGAAATCCCAAATGTCACTGGACTACCCCTGCAGGAAAATGCACCCCACCACATGGAAAAAACGTCAAACAATCAGGAACATGTGGGGGAACATGACAATGGCCCAACATGTTGATTTGACCTCCAAACTTCCTACACCCCATTCTGATCAAGCATCAACAGGATGCAGTGGAACAAGTTTGATTGACAGAGGCTCCACTGCACAAGCCAGAGTACCCAAAGGATCCAGTGCCAACATCCTGGTTCCAGACCCCATAGGACACCCTGAGAGGTCCTCTTGTCCATGTCCAATGGTTCAGAGCATTTCTGATCACATAAGGGGGCCCAACACAATATTAGGCAGGTGGTCATAATGTTATGCCTGATTGGTGTATTATAACAATGTTTCTAATTTCCTTATTTTTCATCTCCTGCCATCTTTATAATTTACAACCACCTTAAAAACTAATTGCATTCCCATCAGCCTTAACTGTACTTTGCATTTGTTGGTAAATGTTTGCTCACTAAGAAACAGCATTGTCACATGTGACATGTGCATGGTAGCATTTAGCTCACTTTATAATCCCTGAGTTCAGTCTCACAGAGCTGCTAGCTGGCTGTAGACTCTTATCTTGTTTGACCAGAATCCCATTTTTTTGTTCTTGTGAAATATTGAATTTTTTTTGTGTGTGTCATACTTGACGAAAAGAAATAACTTGCCAGAAGGGAAATTGTTCTTTGGCTGAACTGTTGACCGCATGCTGGCCTCATTATAAGGGCTCATAATGGGGCTGTCTGTGTTTGGTCATAAAACAGGGTGTAGAGGGAGCTGCTGCTTGGTAACCTAATAAAATCCACTGTCAACTCTATAACATCTACAGTAGATTATTTAGTTAGCTGTGGGTGCTGATGTCTGAGGGTGTAGTCTGATTTCTGCAGTCATCAACTCTTATGATATTCTCCTTTTTACATCTGACATGAGCCTCTTTTACAGATGCTCTTAGATCTTTTACTGCATTTTGTGTGAAAGGGGAAGAATATTTGTGCAGGCTTTTGTTTGTCTTTGAAAAAAAGAAGAGAAAGAAGGCAAGATACAGAGAAAGAGACAGATCAGATAGGAACTGGACAGACAGCAGAAGAGCTGAGATGGAAGACTGATGTTATCGCTGCAATGATGTTACACTGAGAAGATTAGAATTTGAATCCTGGCACCGGTCCACAGCTGGTGAAATTAAGGGCACAGACACTATATTGGGAAATGAAAATTATACAATACAATGTGGGGAAAAGTGAACAGAGAAATGTTTCATCTCAGACATTTTAAATAACTCTTGTTACGGTTAATGATGCTACACTTTGTGATGTGCGGGGAAGTTGTTGATCAAGGGTGCATTAAAATATAATCCAAAAAAAGAAACTCATATGCAGTTTCTTGATGGATTCCAGCAAACTGGATTCTCCATCTACTCTTGGGGATGATTGACAGCACATGGGTGGATATGCAGTGATCCTCCATAAAAAAGAACAGAAAAAAACAAGAAATCGTGTTTATTTCAAGGCAGAAAATAGATAGTTTTTTATATTCGGAATGTGTGAGCACTGCAGGCAGACTGGCCAGCTGAACCCAGTGTCAACTTTTACTCCATCTTCTTTATTCCTTTGCCTCGACTGTTCCCACATTAAACTTCAGTCAGTTTTCAGTCATTCTCTGAAGACTTTTGGACATTTAACCCACAGATATAAAAGTTAGTATCCAAAGCTCACTTTCACAGTGCAGAGAAGTTTATTTACGGTTTAGTATGAGTTAATTGTTGCGTGGCTAACAATATTTTTTGAAACAAGAGTAATTTAAGAACATTAGTGGGTGTGTGCGGTATCTCATCAAAGGTTCAAGGTTCAGCTTTACTGTCATGATACAATATTAATAATAATAATAATAAATGATTATACAATGAAACTGAGTCATTACTCCATCCAAGCAACACAGAAATTGATTAAGAAATAGAATTAGAAAACTATAAAAGTAAATAAGACAGAAACAGAACAAGATAATAAGAAAAACAATACAGTAAAAAAGAAACTATGCTTCACAAACACAATGTATATCTCCTGCAGTGAAAGCGCGGTCCTGAGTTTGGACCACTGTTGAGTCGAGAGAAGATATTTGTTGAGGGAACATGTGGCTCCTCATCACTGCGAGTATTTGTTCTCCAAACAACAGTAGGCTCTTCTAGATAAAGTGTGCGGGTGGCCTGAAGGCGGAGGCGTCCTGTTAGGCAAATTCTCGCCCCACAAGAGATTCAGACCTGGCTCCTTCCATGCTTTTTGCAGCGAAATATATTCACTTCTATCTGCCAGTCTCCGGGCAGTCTCTCTCCACGCCGACTGCAAATGGATTTGGAGAGTAAAATTTTCAAAACTGAATTTCTGAGTTTCAGGGTCACCATTTATGTTTGGCTTTGATGTGTTTGTGCACAAACCTTGTGCATGGAAAGTTCAGGTGGTGCACACATTTGCCAATGATGAGATGGATAGAGAATACAACTATCTGTTTATTACTTTCATTTGTCCACAAGTCAGGTTTTCTCTGTTTACATCTCCTGCAGTTTCACAATCAGGTGCTAGAACACTGTGTTGTCACACACTGGTGTTTTCATTCAAAGCTCAAGACTTTCTGTTGCACGAACCTGGAAATTTCCACTCTCATTTCATGTCATCAGAACCTTTCACAAAAATGTTCATTCATACAGGGCATCACAATCATAGAAAGCTGACATAAATATGGGCACAAGATCTTTCCTAGTTCTACAAGCTGCATGTGTGCTCTACTTGTGTGGCCAACATGCAAAGGATTGTTGGAAACAAAGGCCTGGAGAAGATAAACTGTTTGTATCAAATAGATGCATTTCTGGGCTGCACTTGAAGGAGTGTGTGAAATGGGACAGGCCAGACATATTCAGTCTAGTCTAAATGTGGACTAAAGAGGATCCAGCTCCTGAAATGGGACATCTCAAGAGACTAATAACAGTGTGAATTGGAGGCAGAGGAAGGAGAAAGAAAAGGAGACACTTTGGCATTAATGTGTGCAATTAATCTCCCCTTGACTCCTTTGTTTTAGAGTCTGTCCAGTTTAAAGTATATTTATGAAGAAGACTTGAGTTGTTTCCAAAAATCAATCCATCAGATATAAGGAAACTGTCAGTCTGTGGGTTTAGTTGTTTGGTGAAATAATAATATATATGGTGGCTGTTATCTTTTGTGTGCTTGACATAGAAGTCCTGCAAGTATATATATGTATATACACCAATCAGGCATAACATTTTAACCACCTGCCTAATATTGTGTTGGTCCCACTTATGTGCTCAAAAATACTCTAAACCATTGGACATGGACAAGAGGACCTCTCAGGGTGTCCTATGGGGTCTGGAACCAGGATGTTGGCACTGGATCCTTTGGGTACTCTGGCTTGTGCAGTGGAGCCTCTGTCAATCAAACTTGTTCCACTGCATCCTGTTGATGCTTGATCACAATGGGTTGTAGGAAGTTTGAAGGTCAAATCAACAAGTTGGGCCATTGTCATGTTCCTCAACATGTTCTTGATTGTTTGATGTTTTTTCCATGTGGTGGGGTGCATTTTCCTGTGGGGGTAGGCCAGTGGCATTTGGGATTTCCATTTGCATGAGGGAGTGTGCTTGTTGTGGGACAATGTTTATTTGGGTGTCTAAGTCTCATCAACACAGATGTTTAAATCTAAGGTTTTCCAGCAGAACACCACATAGTACCAATATCCATTATTATCTGTACACCGCTTAATCCTCTGTAGGGTCGCGTGGGGACTGGAGCCTATCCCAGTTGACTTAGGGCGAAGGCAGGGGACACCCTGGACAGGTCGCCAGCCATCACAGGGCTACATATAGAGACAAACAACCACACTCTCATTCACACCTATGGACAATTTAGAATCATCAATTAACCTCAGCATGTTTTTGGACTGTGGGAGGAAGCCGGAGTACCCGGTGAGAACCCACGCATACACATGGAGAACATGCAAACTCCACACAGAAAGATCCCAGGCGTCCTTACCGGGACGTGAACTGGGGATCTTCCAGCTGTGAGGTGACGCTGCTACCCACCGAGCCACTGTGGAGTCCTAGTAACAATATAATCAATGTTATTCACTTCACCTGTCAGTGGTCATAATGTTGTGGCTGATCTGTGTATATACTGTACTGTATATGTATATATAATTTTGGCATATTTTTGGCATATTTGAAAAAATATTTAAAGGTACCACTAATAGCAATAGTAAAGCTAAAGTGCTAATTGTGATTTCTTCAGAAAATATATGTTTGGTATCGACCATCAAAACTCTGATAGGGACAGTTTAGTAACATCTATTAAACAGTTTTAGTAGAACACCACAAGTCACTGAAAGAGGATGTGCTTAGTGCTAAAATTCTCCTTCAAATACTCCCAGACCTAAAACTCTTAAAATAACTAACTGCTCTCGGAAGTTCTTCTTATCAGCCAGTTAGTTAGCAGCTATTCTTGAAATGGCCCCAGGCCTTGAGCGAGGATATTGCTGGATCATCGTGTCCAGTAAATCAACAGAAAATTTCAGAGTGAAACTGTATCTGTGGAAAGGACTCGTGGGGCTGCTTTTCCTTCATCACAAATGATAACCTCACATTCAGGCTAGCCAAGGAGGTTGCAACATGCCAGCTTACAAGTCTGCATTTATAGGGATGAAAGAGCTGAAGGCAGTGTCTCTTTCAGGCAATAGTACAACAGGGAATTGTACTCACATAAACAGCAACTGCAGCAGATCCAGCCAGAATGAGCAAACAACAGAGAGCCACCAGCCACTACAGCAACATTTACTTTGGGTTGGATGCAGCCAGTTGTGCCACAAAGTGAGACTCGCCACACAGGAACATAATTTTGTGAAGTGATCTGTGGGGGGAAAAAAGAAAAAAAAGAAGCAGAGTTTAGCATTCCACCCGTTAGTTGCAAAATAGGGGTGAAAATAGGTTTTACATGGGCTGCGAAAAAGGTGATAACAATGCTGTGACAAAAATCCAATGCCAGGCTTTTAACATGTGCTTATTGTCGGTGTCACACTGCATCAAGAATTAATTATAGAAATGAAAGAGGATTATTTCATGGGATCAGGGAGCATTTTTTTGACTAACAACTGTGGTGATAATACTGCTATTACTCACCTCTTATGAATCCCTCAAAGTCAATCTTATTTATTAATGCAGCTGATTCCAGTTCTACATTTGCATGATATCTCAGATTAGAGGCTTGGTTATGTAATTTCTTTTGCTTCAGGGAAGAGTTGTTAAAAATACTAACTTCACTTTACCAAAAAGATAGACTTCGCGATTTAAATCTTTTTCCTCTATAATAGTTAACAACATATTCTCACAGAACACAGTATTTTGTGATAAATATACTCTTTATAAGTGATTTTTGATTTCTGGGAAGTTGTGTGACTTTAAAGGTACTTTTAGATAATAGAAGAATATATTATTGATTTTATCCAGTGTTTTCTTTTCATTGTACATATTATAGCTGAGTGTAGATAGATAGATAGATAGATAGATAGATAGATAGATAGATAGATAGATAGATAGATAGATAGATAGATAGATAGATAGATAGATAGATAGATAGATAGATAGATAGATAGATAGATACTTTATTCATCCCCTTGGTAGCTCACATGTTACATACAGATACATAAGAAACAAAGTACAAAAGAGCATGCAATTGTAGTGCAAATTGTGCTGGTCAAAGAAACAGCGTAGCATGTGTATACTGTTATAGTGGTTGTATACTATGTATAGTACCTCTCTCTTCACTGTACTTGGTGATCCATTGTAGATCAAGATGGCCGAGCTGGAATTTTGGGTGTTTAGGACCACTAATAAAATCATTAATAGTATTTTAAGACAACCAATGTGAAAAGGAATCATTTTTTAGCTATATTAACTGACGAAAATGCAACAACTCTAAATGCACGAGCCTGTGTTTTAATATGTTTGAACCTCCATTGGCTCCAAGTCCATTTAGTATTCCTTCGGTGTTGCCTGTTTTCTCTTTTAGGCTCATGTCATTTCAGACTGGCCAACCCATCTGCTCTTCTTTGCCACCGGTTGCTTCACTTGATTTTTCCCAACCTTCTTCTCACCTGCCTCTACTTCATTTATTAGTCCCTTCAGTATATATTCCGATGCTGAATGATTTGGAAAACAAATGTAACTGATTTTTCTGACAGGTATTGCTGTTATATTTGCAATTTCATTTGTTAAAATCCTACTTTAGTTTAGTATTTATTGTGTAATAAAGTTAAAATGTGCTACATACCATCAAAAATGTGACTTCTTTGCTAGATTACCTTTGTGTACTTCACCGTTACTTTCCAGGTCCTCATAGTGTCGTTTGTTCTTGCCTGTTTTTCGACTGCCAAAATTCGACTCATTTTGTGCCTGCTCTCTTTTCCTTTGACTGCCAGTACTGTAAGTGAACTTTCTCAAGCTGACTTTTACCTGCCTACACTGGTGTCGAGGATTTGGATCTATTTTCTGAGCCACGGCATTAACTGCAGATTCCAGGGAAAATATTTTCAGCTGCAGTTTTGGTGCACTAGTGAGTATCGACAGCAGCAGAGGGTACAGTACTGTGGAAAACTTTATGGTAGTAACAGTAAAGAGAAAATGCCCTCAGAAAGAATGTTATGAATCATTTTTATTTATTGATTAACTTCATTCGAATTGCAGTGGCTACACTTAAAAAGCCTGAATCCAGTACTCCCAGCTACACATGTGGATAGTTTTTCAAGGTACTTTTCAGGTGGGTTGTTCAAAACATCTTTGAGAGCTTGTCACAGCTCCTCTGTGGATTTAGGTTGTGCAGTTGTTTCTGTCTGTTCATGCAGTCCCAGATGGACTCCATGATGTTGAGATCAGGGCTCTCTGGGGCTCAGACCATCTGTCTGTAGAGTCTGGTCTGCTTGTTGTGGAAGATATTTCTCTATATTCTGGCTATATGTTGGGCTCCTACAGCAGAATGATCCTGGGACTAATCAGACACCTCCCAGATGGTATTGTATGATGGATAAGAATTTGAGCATCTAACGTGCCTTAAAATCCTGTACAGGAGTGAATGGAAAGGGGACAAAATAAAGGGAAAACCAATGTAGAGAGACTTAGTAAGGCTTTGAGCCACCATGTGCTGTCAAGACACCTTGGCAGTGATTCTCCAGTCTCATGAAGTCTACTGCAGGGATGAAACAAGATTCTTCCAAAAAGATTTGCAATGACCTTTCACTCTAAATGGATAAGTGGACTCATATTAAGGCAGCAAATGTCCCCTCACTGTAAGGGTAAAAGGTTCAGACTGTCCTTTATTTTGTCATCTGTCTGCGTATAGGATGGATTCAAATTAGACAGCAATGGCTTTGTTCATTGTAATGAAGGAACCATGCAAATCTGGGGACTCACTGATGTGTTTTTAGGCAACAGAAGTAATAGAATATGCAAAACTTTGGCTACACAGAGAGAATCTCTTTGTGAAATCCATTTTTTGGTAGTTACTAAACTGCCAGGGTAAACATAATGAAACTGCTTATGTTGAATTTATGCATCTGCTCTCGCCTCTGTGTTTTATGCAGTCATTTCGTTTTGTCTTTCATACAGTCCTCCACTACTGTATGAGAGTTTTTAACCTCTCTCCAGGAACCCATCATTCTCTCCTGCTCTTCAGTGTTTCTGTGTGAGTCATAATGACTCTTCAGTTGTGTCCATTCACCCATAGCCTGTCTTGTCGCACACAGTAAACTTCTAGATCCTCCTCATTACAGACAACACATCACAGTTCTCACAGAAAGACACTTTGATGGGTCTGCCTGCAGACTGTTAAGATGTTTTGCCTGGATAAACACACCTGCCAGTCACGTATATTAGGTTATGAGTCAGTCATGGGTCTGTGGTATTATGGCCCTCTGAGACACCAGACAACAGCCTGTTTGCTGCACTTCACATGTGATGATACATAACACATGGTGCTATGCATTTAGTCTCTGTAGCGATAGACAGCAAACTCCTGAGTGTTTGTTTTCGTCCAAGGTTTCCCTCTTTGCTTGATCCCAGCAGTAGTCATACGTGTCTGTGATAGACTTGCAGGTTAATTGTGAATTGAAATGTTAAAAAAAAATACTGCATGAACTGGAAAGTAGTCAGTGTTGAGGATGCCCATGCCCTGCGGGACTTGGCTTGTGTAAGAAACAGGCAACAGAGCGAATGCTTTTGACGTTTCAGTTGAATGAGTAGCAGGGTTACGGAGTCACAGTGATGGTTTGGCAGCAGCGTAATGAAGTCAGCTGGCATCCATTAGGGAATGTATGGTTTCCTGTAAGAGAGAGGAATGAGCAGCAGGTGGAATGGGAAAACTGATTTACAGTGAACAATATGAATGTAAGTGGAATTTCTCTCATGCTTGTCTCATTGACAAAACGTCAGGAAAATAGTTCAGTGCTAGATCTGTTTCTGAACTGAAACAACAGTATATAACACCCTCCAACCACAGTGTTAATGTAAAATGTGCCTCCTCAACACATTCAAAGCAAGACATTTCGCAGCCGACCCACCTTGTTGTCACTGTCACACCTTTCAGACCTGATCCATTTTGTGTTCACACTGACTTATTACACAGTTGGAGTAATTATGAAATCATAGCGATTGTCATGTTGCTCATTTAACAAGACATATACAGGGGAGGTATTCTTTGATCTGACACACTTATTAGCATGATGCAATTATTTGTCTGTGTGACAACACTCATAGTAACTACGTTAGGCTTTTTGCACAAAAACAACCTGATATTTTGGGTTAAATTTACTTTTTTGCAAAGGTTAGAGGATACTCGTGGGAGATAATGTGTGCAATAATAAAAAATGTGGTCATACGGTCAGTAAACAATTGCTGCATACAATGCCCACTGTCTGTCTGAAACTTGGAGCAAAAAGCAAATTGTTAAAGTGTGATATTTCACTGGAACATCCATCCACCCTGACCTCCTCAATGATAACACCATCCGACTTCTTCTTTTCTTCCCGCCATTAATGTTACTGCTGGAGGGCTTTGTCACATGAACTTACTTCAGATGACTGATGCCATCTTGGGAGGACATTAATGGGACAGTTTTGGTGTCATTTTAACATGGGAAAAAATAATTCCTATGACAACATGTCATCCTGCTCTTCTTTTCACCCTACGACTTCATGTCACTCTTCAGATGGCACAAAAGACTGATTATGTGCATTTTTTAAGACTGTGCTGTTACTCACACTATATGTCAAGAGCAACAGCAAAGAGGTAAAAGAACTGAAAGAAAAGAGGCATGTTATGCAGTGATATTACGGAGGATTTCCCACTTCAGTCACTTTTTAAACGAAGATCTGTTTCATCAGGCACAGGAACAACACCCCTCTGTTTTAATATCTTTTCACCCTCTGATGTATCTGAGAAATTTCTGTGCTTGTGTTTGCATGTACGTGTGTTTCCATGGTTACCACATTATCCCCAAAGAGACTTAAGCTTAACTTTGTTTTTGAAATTGCTAAAATCTTTTATCTACAATTGAAAAGTCCTGTGGTTGCGTCACACTTTCTGTTAAACCACACCAAGACTCTGTTTTTTAAGTGATCTCTATGAGGCTGTTGGCTTGTTGAATGACGCTTCACTTTCCCACTAGCCCAATTTAATCAAACACACAAGCAAACCTTCAGTAATTTCACCTGCATGACCTTCCAGTCTTTGTTGTTTTCAGTCTGTTCAATTTATTCTATCTTCTCTGTGTTTTGGTTTTGTAGCAGAAAAATGTGAAGTCCTTTTCCAGCATTAAAAAAATATAATACGGCAGTAAAAGCAGCAATGCCCTGGTTTGGCAGAGAGTGCAGTTTTATCACATGATAAAGGTGTTATTTGTCAATTAGTCTGGGAGTAGCTGTGTATTTTGTAAGCCAACCAATTTAGCATTTTTTAATGTTAAAATGTAAATTGTACATTATTTGCCCAAACTTCTCAGTGTCTAGATTGAACAGCATATCATACAAAACCCTCAATCCCCATGACGTTACTCTCAGCTGAGTCATTACATGCATGACTTTCACATTTGAACCTCCAATACATAATCTGAACTGAAGCATGTCTTTGACTATCCAAAGAGAAGTAGGGTGTTTTTTTTCCACGTGTCAAAATGTGATGCTTCAGGCAGTACTCTGGGACAAAGCAGAGGAAAGAATGAGATCCCCTCAGGCTACGCAATGTTTTTGGACAAAGAATTTGTAGAGTTCCTAGGAACAAGAATTCCTGAGGTTAGCTCAGTGATGTGTAAGTTGGAGGAGAAGCAAAAGATAGATCAGAGTGATCAACTGCTTCTAGGTAGCTAAAAAAGCTGTCACTTAATTCCCCGTGGTAGCAGTATGGTATGCTGAAATGTAATTATAGGGCCAATAATTGTAGTAATTTCACAGATGACAATATTTTTCATGATTTAATGGCACAATGAAAAATGCTTGGTGTGTAGTTAACCCTGTGCATATGTCAGAAAAGGTCAGTGAAATGAACTCGAGTGGAAATCGCATTGTGAGACAAACACACACCTTTGGGAATTCAGATTCTGCTCTACCTGCCAAACGTCTCACAGCTTCACTCCTCGTCTTTGCTCCTGTTAATTATGAGTGATCATGAGGAGTAAATAATGTAATCTTCAGTGCTGAGCACCAGCCATTTATTCTCAGCATCTAAATCTATCCAACAGGGGGTCCAAAAAACCAGAGATGGCTGAAGTAATTACTGATCATTGATACAGTCGTTTAAAGAGAGACATGCTTTTCTCTTTCATTCCCCTTTGGTTGTCTGTGTAATTGGCTGACCGTCTTTACTCCCACTGGTCGCCACTCTTCTGGCAGTACGTCTGTTGTGCCAGTCAGGGGTCACCTCCCTCAGTGGTGGCCCTCTCCATGTTGTGTCGACCTACAGCAAGAGATGCTCCTCGGGAGGTCTCCGGTGACTAATAGTGCTTATTCTCCGTGTCGTGCCAGGCAGTAGCACCAGGGGCTGAGTGAACAGAGCGCAAACAGATAAGCACAGCAGGTGGAAGAAAGGAAATGCAGAGAGAGCAAGGGGGCACATTTGACAGAGAGAGATACTGGTGCCCACAAGAGGAGAGAGCATGGACTGAATTAGGACGGACAGTGTGGGTGAGCATTTGAGAGAGAAAGAGAGGCACGAAGGGAAGGTTCTCAAACCTCACCTTAGAAGAAATACAGTTTAATACAAGCTGGAATTCAGCTCAACCTTCCCATCAGTAACATGAGGATTATTCTCACTAAATTAATTGCTGGGATCTGGGATCAAGGCAACATCAAACAGACTTCAGGCAGGTTTTAAAGGAAAAGTTCGACAATTTGCCAAATACACTTATTAGCATTCTCTTTGAGGGAGAAGTCTCATATCTGTCTGCTAGGTTTGGAGCTTAATTAGCTTAGTTTAGCATAAAGTTTTGAAACTGTAGCTTTTTTCAGGCCGAACACACTGAAGCAATTTTTACATGACAGCAACACATAGTCATACAATGCAGTTAACTTAGATGCTACAGTCTAAATCTGCATGTAAAGAATCACAGCACTTGTTTTCTAATCCGATATTGCTACTATTCTTGTTGAATGGATCTGATGAATTATATTCAGAGACTTTTGTTCGAAGCACCATCTCCTCACAGCTACAAGATCCCCGGTTCGCGTCCTGGTTGGGACTCCTGGGATCTTTCTGTGTGGCGTTTGCATGTTCTCCCCGTGCATGGGTGGGTTCTCACCGGGTACTCCGGCTTCCGCCCACAGTCCAAAAACATGCTGAGGTTAACTGATTATTCTAAATTGTCCGTAGGTGTGAATGAGAGTGTGCTTGGTTGTCTGTCTCTAAGTGTAGCCCTGTGATAGACTGGCGACCTGTCCAGGGTGTTCCCTGTCTTTACCCAAGTTGGCTGGGATAGGCTCCAGCCCCCCCTGGTGTATAGATAATGGATGGATGAATGAACTTCTGTTGGATGTAGAGTAAATGTAAGTAACCTAAGTAACTCCAGGGATTTTGTGGTGCATGTGAGAGACATTACCAACACTTTTCTCCAGCTGCTGTAAATTATCACCTACACAACATCCACCTTTGGTGAAGCCCATAAACCTTTTGGTTTATGTTGTGGAGGTCATTTTGGGTCTAATTTAGAAAGTCAATGGGGTGTGGACCACTTAAGCTGAAAGTGCAGCAAGTCACTCCACTGGAAATACTTTTGCCTTGTGCAATGCTTAACTTTTTGCTGTTAGTGTAAAAGTGTCCTCCCTGCTAGCAACCTCACTGTAATGATAAGATTGCAGAAAGTAATTTTACCTGATCGCTGATGGCCAAGAAATTGTTACTGCCATTGACTCCCTCTATTTCCACAACTTATTTGCTTTTTGTGTTTGAGTCAAAGGAAGTCCACTTTGGAGGTCTTAACTGGTGTGAGCAAACTGTATTAAACTGTAGACATAGGAGTTATAAAACAAGCTAAAACAAGAGTGGTGGGACTGAATAATACAGAAAATTTGTGACTATAAACCAAAGCAGTGAGCTAACAGAGGCTAAAAAAGGCTACAGATGTGGTTATTTTGTAGGTTTGTTACTACAAACGACCTGATTTCACATTTGAGAAAATGATTTAATTATTCTTTACATAAGAAATATTGGCTAACAGTGCACCCAGAGCCTGTTAGATACCATATTGTACACCAAATCAGCCACAACATTAAAACCACAGGGAGGTGAAGTGAATGCATTGATCATTTATTGGATGCTACATTGATACATGCACCCAGCAAACTATTGTAGATACCACCACTCCTCAGAAACTGTTCAGGAAAGGCTCGAGGAACACAACCAAGAGTCCACGGTTTTGACTTGGTCTCCTAAGTCCCGAGATCGAGAATCCATGGGAAGTGCTGGAACAAGGTCGATTCATGGAGCTCTTACAGGACCCTCACACAGGTCCCAAAGCATCTGCTGCTAATGTCCTGGTGCCAGACACCACAGGACACCACCAGATGTCCTGAAGGATCACAGCTATTTTGGTAGTAGGAGGACCTACACAATATTAGGCAGGGAGTTTAGTTTTTAGTGGTTTAGCTGCTCCTTACCTACAGGAGAAGCATAAAGAAGTTAGCTACCCAGGTGTTTTTTGCCAGTAAATAAGCCATGTGGGAAAGTGATAGATTTCAGCTCTAGACTAATCATAATAATTATAACATGGGTTTGCATAATAGAGGAAATCCTTCATTTTAAGCAACATTTTATTTACTTTGCATTTGTTTTCTAGTTCATCATCATCAATCCTTTCTGACAACTACCACCATGAGGAACCATAATTCCAAGACCATTCAACAGGCAACTCATCAAACTTTAATCAAAGGCAACACAAAAAACTCTTAGATGGTTTATGCGGGGGAAGAGGGAGACAAAAGCAGGTTTATAAGGGCTATTTTTTAGATGAGCAGCTCTTTTCATTTGTGTAATAAATTGTGTAATTGCCATGACTGAAAATAATGTGATGCTGACAGAGACACTGCATGTAGGAAGACAGGAGACAAGAATAACGATAAGACGTGCTGGAGAATGGCACCGCATGTCTGTCTTTAATTAAATATGAAACAGTCTTTGCATTACATTACTGATACTGCATATATATGTGTGTGTGTATAGACATATCCACTCCAAAAGACAAAGCACAGAGAGAATAAGAAGGAGAGAGCGTTTGAGTTATAGTAGCAGAGTCTCTTGCTTACACATGGAGCCATGGGAGGTACCCAGTATGAGACCAAACACAGCGCAGTAGGTGCTTCATCTGGAGGGTAATTTGCATTTATTGAACATCCCATAACTTAACGTTACATCATTACATCACCACAGCATGTACTGTACAAAGACAAGCTTTCAAAACACTGAGTGCTTTTTTTAAAAAACATAAATTAAGTACCGCCATTAAACTCAGAGCTGACATACAGCACATGAACTAATTAGTGAGAAAAACTCATGAAATAACCTTTTTTAAAAATCTTTCTTAAATACAAATAATCTCTCAGATGTGATACTGCAGGTTTGAAGACATTAGCCACCAAAGGTCATTTTTAGGAATACTAATTTGACAAAACCAGTACAACTCAAGGTCCACTCACTAGCTGTTTTAGTTTTGATCATTTAACCACAAAGCAACGTCTCAATTAACAGATGGAGTTTACTTCATAATGCTTTTATTTGTAAGCCAATGCAGTTAAGGACTCCTAAATGTGCTGTGAACAAAATCATGCCAGCTACTGGGCTTACATGTTAATAGAAACATCTCCATGACAACTGTGCAAACTCCACTGGTGGAGACGTTGTGTTGTGACTTAAGTTTGTGTGAAAAGCACAAGAAGACGAAAGAGATGTATAAAATTAGACCTAATCTGACAAAACAAGGAGAATTAGAGTTAGGAGCTATATCACAACCTCAGCAATTAGACTAAAGAAGCATGAAATAAGTCGATAACGTTCCTAAGGATGTGCTAGAAGTTCTTAAAGTATTCAGGGACCAGTGTTCAGGAAATCATTGTTCCTGGCAAAAAATAACTGGGCTTTAAAATTTCTGGTAAATTGATTTTGTTGCTGTTGGACAAAGTTATGTTAACTGTTCTCAGTGGTCTCTATATGCTATATGTAGCTTCATATTTAATGTATAAGTACAAAAGTCACATTGATGCCTCTTGGCAGCAAAATAAAAAAGCGCATAATTGAAAAAGCTCAAAATCTCTAACTATTCCTTTAATTTATCTGGATTGCGTCGTATTTACATGTAAATCAAATGGGGTAGCTTTCCCCAGTCACGAGGGAGATGTCATTTTCTTTTTTTCTTTTGCACAATAAAACAAAGCAACAGAGCCATAACAACAAAAGCAAATTGTTCAGGTGAAATTAAAAACAGAGGCTTGTGGAAGAAATCTCACTTCGGAATGCATTAAAAGCAAATACAAAAGATTTAAATCCACAAAAATATGCAAACGGGCAACCACAGGATTAACATTTTAAAATGTACCTAATTGCTGTTTCATTTGACATCCTTCTGTATGTGCATATGAGAAATTATCCAAGGATTCAATGGCTTTAGAATATTACATTTGGTAAACAATTTCATCAAAGTATTTCTTCAATACTGTCCTGTTTGCTTCACACACATTTTGTTTTTCTGAGTTAATTTTCAGAATCATTCTTCAAAGCAGTTTCAGAAATGCACCTCATTACCTCGGTTCTTGTCTGAGTGCTTCAAAAAAGCTCCTCAACACTCATTAGTACATTTTAATCAAGCCAGTTACTACAACAGATGCTCAATGGGTCATTTTGGGAGTGGATTTTTGAGGGTATGAGCTCATTTCCTTGGCAAAGATCTTGCCTGAGGTACTACAAGTGTTGTATCAGAGCGTAGTAGTAAAAAGAGAGCTTGAACCACAATTTATTATTTAACCCTTATTTGTAATCATAAGGCAAAAGAATGAGATCCTACCTAGGTTTCTCTGCAGGGTTGATGTTGCGTCTTTACGTGACAGAGATGATGCTCCTAAATATACACTGATCAGGCATAATATATTGACCACCTGCCTAATATTGTGTTGGTCCCCCTTATGTGCTCAAAAATTCTCTGAACCATTGGGCATGGACAAGAGGACCTCTCAGGGTGTCCTATGGGGTCTGGAACCAGGACGTTGGCAGTGGATCCTTTGGGTACTCTGGGTTGTGCAGTGGGGCCTCTGTCAATCAAACTTGTTCCACTGCATCCTGTTGATGCTTGATCACAATGGGGTGTAGGAAGTTTGGAGGTCAAATCAACATGTTGGACCATTGTCATGTTCCTCAACATGTTCCTGGTTGTTTAATGTTTTTTCCATGTGGTGGGGTGCATTTTCCTGCAGGGGTAGGCCAGTGACATTTGGGATTTCCATTTGCATGAGGGAGTGTGGTTGTTGTGGGAATGTGTTTATTTGGGTGTCTAAGTCTCATCAACACAGATGTTAAAATTCAAGGTTTTCCAGCAGAACACTACATAGTACCAATGTGATCAATGTTATTCACTTCACCTGTCAGTGGTCATAATGTTGTGGCTGATCGGTGTGCATTTACAGTCATTTTTTGTGTTGCGATTTAGATTTCTGTGTGACACTCTTAAACTGAATGATGCTGAAAATGCTGCTGAGCTACATTTGTTCCAGCTCAGCTCAGTGCATCCACCAGAATACCAGCAGTTTGTGTCTCACCTTCACCTGCAGGTGGAGAATCAGCAGGGATGGACGCTCTCCGTGGTGCTGAACTGTAGTCATATTGAGTTATTCCAGAAAAAGTTACAACTCTGGGTAAATATAGCTCACAGGGCGGCGGATGTGTGATCCTGTCACAGCAGCACAACTCAGAGACACATAAAAAGTTTAAACAGTTCACTTTTACTCAAAGCTTGCAGGCAACAAACAAGCAAAGGGGAGCGGGAGAGGTCAGTGAATGGGTTTGGTTTGGCAGCAAACTGACAGAAATCACAGAAGTCCAAAAGCAGGCAGAGCATCAAAACTGGGCAAATGATCAGACAGAGGAAAATGAATGAAAAGCTACAGCAAATACAGCCCGATAAACAATCTGGAATGAAGTGAGTGAAACTGGGCCTGTTTAAATACTGAGGGAGCCACTGTGTGAATGAGGAACGGGTAATTAGATGGGTGTGGGGGATCAGACGTTAAGAAAACAGGGGGTCACAGCAGGACAGGTGACAGCAGCAGGATAAGAAATGACAGAGGGGTTAGTGAATGGAGGAAAAACAGGCAGGAAGGAAGGAATGACTGAATAAATGAATCAAGAATCTGGTGTGACGTGAAGCCAGTGGCAAGTTTTGTAGCACTGAGGATTGGATGAGCCGTCATAGCATCCTTGGACTCCATGTCTTATTAAGATTCAGTCTTGTAGCCGGATATGTTATCTGGATAATGGCATCTGATATTTACATTTATACCTGGTATTAATATGAGTTCTACTTATTTAAATTCCACTCACACTGATTAGATCTGATTATGCAAATGAGGTAGGCAGGGCAAACTGGCAGGTCCCAGGTTTTACAGAGGAGATGCTGCAGTATAGATGGGCGTGGGTGGGTTTGTTTGTTTGTTTTTGCAAGACATCTTGACATAACAGGAAGAATTATCTTATAACTTCTGGTGTTTTTATCTCTTACAAGAAAGGGGCAAATCTTTACAGACTGCATTTATATCCAGCTGAGGTCATATCACAGTGTGAGCCAAACCGTCTCCAACTGCATTCTGATTGCAGTGTGCTCCGCTTGTTGAATTTACATTTGTTGTTCCTTATCCAGAAAAAGAAACGTTCAGATATAACAAGTGCACGTTAATGCCAGCTGTTCATTGGATACATTATCAGTAGCAGTAGCAGCCGAAAGCATTGTTTAGGTTTTAGTATCTACTCCCAGCTGGCAAATAAAGGTGGATGGATTTTTGTTTGCCAAAATCTTTTACAGTTTTTTATTTATGTATTTATTTTGTAATGCAAGTCAGAGAGCTTCTTTCTAAATGATGTGTTTATGAAGCCCTTAGTACAGCAAACCCGCCTCGAGCAGCTAATCAACAATAGATGAGTAACAACTTCCGTGTTTGTTTAACATGCAGCAAAGCAAACTGCACTAATAAGATTCATTTTGTCATATTGTTTTAATAATTTAAAATTAAACAATATGGTCAGTAATATCTTAATAGTGTGTGCATATGCTGGGTTTCATGTTGTCAGTCTCATCAAATCCATGCATGCAGCATTTCTTGCTCTACCAACAATCATGAAAGCAATTCTGTAGAGAAGTAATCGAACAACATGAAGTACAAAAGCAACAAAAAGCACAAGATGTTCTTAAATATACTGTCTCTCATTGCTGATCACGAAGTATTGCCTTGTTATGCTTCTACTGGATTGTAAGGTGGAAGCTACAACAGATTATATTGTGTCAGACTTCTTGTGGATTAGATTGGCCTGAAATCACAGAGTTATCCTGCTGATAACAGCCAACCAAGTACAAAAAAAATGCCCACACATGAGGTCTGGCTGTTCTAAAAGGTCTGAAAGGAGTCGCACTTCTTTCCAGCAAGTTGTGTTACCTCCAGCTGATGATCGTTTCAGCCTCTTTCTTTATCTCAACAGTGCTAGCTCTCTGTTTTCTTGCATGTGTTGCTCTAAATTAGCATAGCGGTGCTGGTAAGGCTGAGGCCACTTATCTGTTAACTGCACTGATGCACTTTTTTGAAGACGAGGTTACCACAGCACAACCTCTGCTGCCAGACTGAAAGGCTCAGAGCACAAAATTCAACCCTGTGATCTTAATTGCCACCATAATCAGAAATCTGATATGTTATCAAGCACGTGACTAGTTTTTTTAATTTTGATGAGGCTGGTGTTTAAAGAGGAGCTGACATTTTATAATTAGAGGAGCATGCAGAAGGTGCATAACATACCTGAAGGAGATTCAAAGAAAAAGGAAAGAGGGTGGATGTGAACGATTAGGTTGATTTAGCTAATCCACTCCCAGCATTTACAGGCCCCAGCACATTTATAAATGTTGAATGTACACAGGCGGGGATGAAGAGGGAAATCGAGGGATTAAGGAAGATTCAGCAGTCCGATTTTTCAAGTAGAAAAAAAACTCAGAAAGTGATCGACTGTGCTGCCTAGAAAAGGAATGCAACGCTTATGAGCTCATTGTTTTCCAGCATTGTTTTGCCTTTGTGCCGTTGCATTTTGAATTACTCGGCAGACAGCGGAATGAAAGGCACCATTGAGAGGCAGTAATTGAAAGAAATAGAGATGAGGAATAGAAAGGCTGGGGAGGAAGTTTTCATCTGTCAAGACGGGGAACAAAGTTGCTGAAGGATTTACGAGATAGAAGAGAGAAAACGGAAGCTGGTAATTGCATGGCTCCTGGCCTCACGATATTATCTCTTCCTGACATGTGCACGTCTCCTGTTGACACATGCTGGGAACATGAGCATGGAGCTGTTTCACTTCCTTTATGTCTTTTCCCCCCTTTGCTCCTGTTACATTTCTCTCTGTGTGCCTTACTGATGACAGATGCCAGATGACAAGGATGAATGGGAAAAGGAAGGCAAGGAGGAAGCAAGGCGCATCGCAAAGCACTGCAGCTGATTATACCTACATGCTTTATGAAAATGTTGTCACACTTTGTCCTTCAACAGGTTCAACAGTGAACTTCAACATGACAAGTGATCCATTAAATGCACTAATGCTCTTGTCTCCATGTGTCTTTGTTTCTCTCCCACAGGCTCGGTGTCTCTCAGTGTTTTCCTGGTGTCTGTTGCGTGTGTGGTTTGTGCCGTTTGGCTGGTTGCTCTGTGTGGCGTCTGCACCTGGTGTCAACGTAAACTGGTAAGTTAAAGAACGTATTAGTCACATTTTAAACTGAACACTTCAGAGTTTACATGTGTTTTACGTCCTTAGACACTCCTGGATGTTTTTCCAACAGACAGCTTATTCAAGTATTATATAGAAACTTTCTTTATTATGTAAAGAAGGAGACTTTGAGTGTCCAGCAGTTAAACTTTTGAAATGAAAAATATTTGTATAATCATAGAATCTGGATTTTTTTTAATGACAGACGAGTCACAAATGTCATTTTAAGAATTTCTAACCAGGTAATTGGACTTTTTAAAATAAATTTTTCATCAGACACAAATTATTATTCAAAGCAGACTTTCAGATATTAAACCTTCTTTGTATATTTAAAGTCAGGGGTGGAATATTCAGAGAAAGTTAATTAAATGTTTTTTAAAAAGTTTTGTTTTGAGGTGGATGACTAGACAAAACAAGCTATTGCAAGAAATTACCTCGGACCTTACAGAATTTTCTCTATTTTCTGATTAGATTATTAGTTAGTTGCATCCATCTACCAAAACATGCATCTGTTTGATCAGAAGAAAGTTAAATAAGATTGGAAATCACTGTCAGCTTTCAGTTTTTAAAAAAAGTTTTTGACACTTGGTGTGACAGAAACACTGCTGTTGGTACAAAAAAAGTGCGAGAATCAATACCCAGCCTTGACTGAGGGCCCAAATCTGTCACGACAGCACATCTTTCTTCGCAGCTTCACACCAAACCGTCTAGCATGTCCACTTCCAACATGTTTGCAAGCATCACTATGTGGCACGGAAGATGAATTCCAGTTGTGTGGGCAGCCAGGTTTCCTTTTGACGATAGTGTGACCTTGAATTGAATGTATACACCAATTATGCACTGTTGTTGAATACTGTTTTGCTTTCTCTGCCCTGTGGCCCTGAGTGAGAAAGAGAACAAGAGAGAGGGAGGGAGGCTGTATGTTTGGCCATGACAGCAAACATGACCATAAACCTCAGTGCACTCTGTAAACATGGCTTTGTACGCTGTGAGGCTTTGTGCATCACGGCTGTTTGCCTCCAGCCTCCAGCACCATGCTAATGATTCATATGCTAATGAGCATCACTCCGAGCTATTGGCCACTGGAGCAACTGTGATTCCTACTACAGCCTATATTTTGATCTGCTGGCATTTCCTACATTCTGTCCCACTTTCCTCCCTTCTTGCCTCCCTTTTGTCCTGTTCTTTTGTCTCTCTGTTAAGAACACTGACTGCAGCACAGCAGTTATTAAACACACACACACTGAGAGTTGACTAGAGTCAAATGAAAGCAGCTAAGGCTAAATGATTTATTTTAATAGGGGAACATTCAAAATTGCTCACACTTGACAAGTGAACCCTTCACTTATCTTTGTTTGCCATCAAGCTATCTATGTCTCCGTCTTTGTTTTTGTGTCACCCTCCTCCTTTTATACTGAGTGGTCTAGTCTGTGTTCGTCCCTTTGTCACTTTATCTCCATGTCCTTGTCAGAATGTCACTGATACCTTTTTACAGGATCGTTCTTCTCTTCTGTTGTTTCTCTTACCAGAAACTGTAGTTTCCCCTTCATAGTCCTTGTATTTGTTTTTTTTAAAAACCTTCTGTATTTTATTGACGTTGTTTTGCATCTAACACACCAAAAGGTTACATAGATAAACACTTTGGCTGTAAAAAAAAATAAAAGAAGGAAAGAAACAAACAAGAAGATCATATCAGTTAAAGAAAAGCAAATGTTCATGTTTGAGAAGCTGGAACCAAGAAACGTTGTCATTGTTGCTCACAAAACATAACTTAAATGATTAAATTATTTCTGGTAATCAGCTAATC
The DNA here is from genome assembly GCA_024666655.1 of Dascyllus trimaculatus. NCBI lineage: Eukaryota > Metazoa > Chordata > Actinopteri > Pomacentridae > Dascyllus > Dascyllus trimaculatus. The sequence continues at coordinate 23,160,353 of CM045445.1, forward strand.
AATTAACTGTTTGTCATCATGGTTAAGTAGAGAAAAACTGACTTGAAGCAGAAGACAGGATGTATTTACTTCATAACATTCAATCAAAACCAAATCTCACCTTTACAAAAGTGCTCCACTAAATGCCTCAAAGGATCATAATCCAGGCGGCAATTATATTTAATATGAAAAGGATTTAGTAACACAGATTAGTAGTATAAAAATTCCACTAGATATGATGGTTGGCAGATTTTGTGTGACTAATTAATTATGCAAGAGGTAAGTCACTTATTCTTCTGGTAAATCACGTAAATGTCATTGTGCACTAAATAAAAGAGAGACTCGTAGGAAAGCATTTGTTCCAGGAGAGATGAGGCAGTCTGGTCTCATGCCATTGGTTGTTTTATGGGAGTGGAAAGGAGGAGGAGAGTGGGAGGAGGAGGAGGAGGAGGAGGAGGAGGGAAGCGAGAGGCAGAAACATCCAGACAGACAGGAAGGGAAGGTGCTGCTGGTCAGTGCTGAACATCCAGGTGTGTGACAAACACGATGACAGCATGACTTTGGCCGAGGCTCCAGAGGGAAGCAGGGCCACGCTGCTCTGAACCGTCCATCCCTCTCACATCCCCACTTCATCTCATCTTCTGCACAGCTTCATTATTCCAGATTCTGGTGCTCACATGCCCCTCCAGTCTGCCTCCATACTCCTGTTTCTCCTCGTCCTCTCGATCATCCCTTCTGTTTCTCACATCCTCCCACGCTCTCTCAACATTGTACCTTCTCCACCCTCTCCTCTCCAGCCTCCTGAAGATTTTATGATTCTGTTTAATGATAGATGAGCTGCACTTGATAGCGTATTCTTGACTGTTGGAAATCTATCCTTCTCCGAGTCCCCAAATCTAATAGTATTCTGTCCTGTGTGTACGTACTGTATGTGTGTGTTTACAGTATAGTGACTGAATGTAGGTACAGATCAGGTCAGACGTCAGGCTTTGCTCTCTATTGAAAACGCTCTTGCTGCTGAGCTGAACATATGAGATGTGGCATCTGAATGAATAATAGAGTATATCGGGGATGGTTTATAGGTATATGCAGTAGAATACATGAAGAGGCCGCCTGTCTTCAGGACAGTGAAAGCTGTAATAAGATAAACATTCAGCATTGTTGTGTATTTGAAAACCTCCAGCCTGAGGGCTGCATGGTGTCATTTATTGAGTGCAAGTATTGCATTTGTTGTTGAGTTTAAAATTGAGTTCTCTCAACCAAAGAAGAAAAAACATCAAAGCCTGAAAAAATTAATCATGTAAAAATAAGCATTAGCATCAGCAATAAGATATTGGTTTTCTAAGTAGAAGACAATGTGGAGGAAATGACAACAATTGCAAATGAAGGTCATCAGAAAAAGAACAGCACTGGCGGTTTGTCAAAATAAATAAAACAACCCTCTGCTTGTTAATTTTTTCCTGAAAATGCAGTATCTTTTTACCCTATCTTATCTTATGATGCTAACAAGTGACCCCTTTTGTCTGTTTACATCTTAAGACACTAGAACCTAGTTGTGTTTTCTGTCTGCATGTGGTAACATCTGCTCTCAGGTCTTTCAGACTGTTATTAAGTATTAAATAAGGGTGCATGAAAAACTCTCCACATGGTCCGTAAAGTTCGTGATTCCATACAGAGCTTAGAAGAGCTTCTGTCAAATTTTGCAAGTTTTCATTTTTCCTGCTTTTTTTGAAGGTTATGTTTGTGTTTTTGTTTGTAAAAACAATATAGTTCAAAGGTCATCTTTTTTATTAGCAAATCTTTGACAGCCACTCCTCAGCGACTCTTTCTCACTTTCATAAATAATTGAGGGAACAGTTTCATTCAGCTCAGCACATCCTGATGTCAGACTGTCCTCATTTTGAGACTTCATGTTGTCTCCTACGGGGCTTCACAGTGGCTCTCCGGTTAGCACTGTCGCTTACAACATGTCGGTCCTGGGTGTGAACCCGTTGCTCTGCTGGGGCTTTTAAATTTGCATGTCCTCCTCAGACATGTGGGGGGCCTCTGCAGGTTAAGTCCAAAGACATGCAGATAAGGTTAACTGAATCTTAGGTGTGAATAGAAAACGAGTACAGTCTGTGACATAAAACAGCCACATACCAGAGGTAGAGGAGTGCAAGCAGAAGCTGCAAAAAACCCCAAAACAAGCAGGAGTGGAGACAGAATGTGCACATTATAGTGACTTTGTGAAAGTAATTCCACTATTTAAAAAAAGGTCACATCTACTGGTTTCTTCTCTTGAGCTGTTACACAGGGTTATTAGTGTACGATGATGCTGAAAAATTTCTATTTGGAAGACAAAGAGTAAAGCTATAAATTACCATACAGCTATGTTTGATGGAGCACAGAACACACCTTCATTGCCAATCAGCTCCTGAGAGCCACTATGAAAAAGCAAAAGAACAGTAATTTAATAAATAAATTAATAAAAAACAGTTCCTTTTCAACATGCAATTTTTCTGTATTTATGAAACTTATGTTAAATTTGAAATGTCAATTACTAAAACTGTCACAAATAAGTTTCACTTTGACTCTCTTTCCATCTGTCTCGCGTCATCTAACATTCTTATTGATAACTAGTGCAGGTGATTAGTCTATAAGTAACATTTTATGAAGATGTGACACACATAATTAAAACTCAGTCAAGTCAATGTGGTAGATAATTAATTACAGCTACAGATGATAATGTAGCTGAAACCTCCAAACGGGATCAAGTCCAAAGTGTTTGTGAATAAAAACTTCACTTGAAAATATGGTGCCTTTAATTCTATTCAACAGTTGTACGAGGTCTTGTCGATTTCATGAACATTTAATGGCATATGTGCTCTTCATGTCCTTGTCGTGAGCTCCTAATGGAAAAGCATTATGCAAGAGCCGAGGGTCCGTGTGACTCAGCGGGAAAGTGCTCAGTGTTATCACCTTCAAGAGTTCAATAAATATAGAGTTCAATAAAACATGGAGGTCAATAACTGTAACTACTGTATATTGCTCTGCTGAAAGCACTATCCATTAAGTGGTGAAGATCTGCACAGAGTAAGTAAAGGAAGCTCCATAATATATTGCGATAGAAATTCATACAGTTTTGCATGTTTTGCATTTTAGAATTTCCTCAGCACATAAATGGTTCTGTTTCTTTCCAAAAGCAGCTTTAAATGTGGTTTGAGAAACTGCATTTGTGTTTCTGATGGGTTTTTGTATACAATGTCTTACCATATTGGTTATATCACTTTTCTTAAGCTAGGTTTTTACTTCAATCCAGGCTTTAATGGCACAGTCTTGACTTTGACTTTGTTTATTCAAGACTGACATGGCAGGAAGGTACAATGTTTGACCTGAAATGTGTCAGTCACAGTGATAAAAAGCAACAGCCAATAAAATATTACCACTGTAAAAATACAAATTCTTGTCTTTTGAAATACAGGCTGATTTCACCCGTTGATATGACACAGCAACACTTAAAGGGATGCATCGTACGTGATCAGGCAAAATCTTGCTTCTATTAAGTTTCCGACAGTAATTGCATTCTTACTTACATTCACTAATTGTGATGGAGAGCAGAAGATTTGAAGCAGAGATTGCTTTGTTAGCATGCTGCTTAAAAGAAGGAGAGGACTTCATTCAACTTATTTAATGGGATCTGCACTATCAGCAATCTTTACCGGCTTTGAAAACTTTTTCGAGTGAACATAAGCAGCCAATGCTCTCCATTTAGAGTCTTCAAATGTAGCTGCTGTAGCCCCAAGTTGTAGTGCATTTTTGAGGAGAAACAGAGGGGATATGTGAAGCAATACTGCAACCCTGTAATGCATGCGTGTGGTTTTCGCGCCACGGAACTTTTAAATGTGCATTCATCTTTGTAATTTGGGCTTAATGCACTGCAACCCTTCTATCATGTCCCTCACTTTGTAACTGTTACTGTACTGACACAGACTGATCACAACCTGCATTGAGGTTGAGTTGCTCCTGTGCATCACAGTCATCATTACCATAAATGATATCTTTCTAATAGATCTAAATGAAAATCTCGCTTCAGTCACTGTTTGCTAAAACACAAGCCAGTTGAGCAGTTTTTTTAACTGAGGCTCCTGCCATCTGTGCCCCAACAATTAACCCTCTTTCTTCAAACTTTTTCCTCATGCCATGATCCAGATTTTGAATCTGCTCAGCTTAGTCATACATGCCACAGCACAATTGGATGTTAATTGCTTAATTTTACCACGCGGTGCACCTGTGTGGAAGCACCTGCATTCGTTGTGTTTCTCCACTCATTTGTTCAGGCTGTTCTGTTTATTTGTCACCTGTCTGTAGGCATCCCTCTGTCTGAATGTGACTGATTTTAATGTGAGTCCATAGCCTACAGCTGCATTGTGTCAGCGTGTGCTTCCTTTTGTTTGTGTGCAAAGACATGTTTGTGTCACGCACGTGAGAGTGTGTTTTTGCATCTCATTGTAGACAAGTGGTCCCTCGCCACGATTTGATCCTCAGACTTGGCTGCAGTCCTGACATCAGGACAATTTGTTGCTCTTCCCTCGTTTATCACATTTTACAATATGTGGTGGAAGCTGATGCTGTTTTAAAGCCTGTATAATAAACACTTCACCTCTAAAAATGCTTTTGCGAATGACAATCTAGTACACGGCTTTAAGATCTTTCTCCTCCCAGTTACTCTTTGTTTCTGTCTCTCTTGTGTCTTTGCAGGGGAAACGGAATAAACCAGGGGTGGAGGCTGCCAGTTCTCCAGATTCTGTGAGAGGTCGAGGGGAAAATAAAGCCATCAAGTAGGTGTCAGGGAGGGAAGTGGATGGAGGCACATGGAAATGATCTATAATGTGGTTATAGTGTCTCATTTTAACAGCCGTTTCTGACTGCAAAGCTAATCTCGTGGTTTCCTGCATGGTCTGAAATGTCCACGGCAAAATGATGCCCTCCAGATAGTGTTATATGGCCGTATTTCTCATTTATCAAAGGGTTGGATTTTACAGTCTCTGGTTTGGAAGGCTGTGTATTCTGTTTGTGTAAATCAAAGGTTGGTTTCTGGTTAAATAATATTTATAATAAATAATTGACATTAGTCTACTGACAGTGTGATATGTTTGGCATGTATAGACAAAAAGAAATAGTTGAATTCAGAATATTCACAAATATAACTATTTTTTGAAGCCGTGTCTTTCGTAGCCTTACTTTTATTATTTTGCATTTCTGTATCTTAATTGGGGTTTTGGTGGGTGTCATCGAATGACAAATCTAACAATTTCTTATTTGTGTCACTTGTTTGCTACTATTTCACTTCCTTTCTTAAAGTTTAGTTGCTATGTAACACTTCTTTATTCAATAACCTCTTCTCTTTTTAGTTCATACTAACTTTTCTGTCTCCTCTGCTTTATTTGTTTCCTCATCCCAGACAAAGTGATAAAACATGCAGGTCCCTTTGTTTTTCTCTATTCTGGGTGTTTTACCATGAACCAACATTACCATAGATTTATCTTAAACTTGTCTTTTATCATGTGGAACTTTAGTAATGGTGTGTAGCGCAACATTATGTAATAATGTAATAAATTTTCACCTCACTGTGTAATAATGCCGCATTTTGTAATCAAATTCTTGAACACAATATGTAATTAACTTTGCAGCATTTTATAATAAGTTGTTACATATTGCATCAGATCATTACATTTTCTTTGTAAAAAAGAGCAACACCTGCATTTTGTAATAACTGATGCAATATGTAACAACTTATTACAAAATGCGACAAAGTTTATTACATATTGCGGTCAAGAATTTGATTACAAAATATGTCAGATTTTTACAAAATGTGGCATTATTACACAATGAGGTGAAAATTTATTACAATATTACATAATGTGGCGCTACAGGGTGCTCACCAGGTTTCTTCTGAACAAATATTTATGTTTAAAGAATTATAACTTTACAGACATTGATGTTATTGCATTCCTCTCATTTATTAACACCCTGACCTTTATGGTTATGAGACTATCCTGTTTGCTCTTTTTATTTATTTTTTCTGCCTTGTTTCTCACCTCCTTTCTCATTTGTTATGTTTTGCTTCTTTTATAACTGTCTGTAATTGTTTCCTGCTCTCACCTGTCTTACATTTCACTGTTTCTCTCTCTGGCTACAGTGATCTAGACAGAGACTTTTGGAATAACAATGACAGCAGCAATGTGCAACAGAGGTGGAGCTCCTACCCGCCCAAGGAGTTCCTCTTAAACATGTCTCCATATGCTCCCTACGGAGACCCTCGCCTCACGCCCAAGTGAGTCTCAGTTGTGGCTGGTAAGGGACCCTCTATCTGGGCAGGGCTGTAATGAACAGGGGCTTGTCTACACCTGGGAAAACTCCTCAAATGCTGTGTGACTGGTTCACATCATAAAAATTGGAGTAACAGCGTAACTAATGTAATGACTTGTTTTCCCAAACTAAATTGGTTATTCCAGGCTTGTGTTTTACCATTTGTGTGCATAAGTACCTGACAAATAACGCAAAAATACCCCAAATCAAAGGCAAAGGTTGATCAATATATCACTCCGAGCAGTGAAAGGTCACATTTAATAGCCTAAAGGGAGGCAGAAACCCGCATTTTTAATGCCGTCTGGCCACACGTCTTTGAGCAGCGGTTTCCTCTCATCCCTGGCAATGCTCATGTTTTTGCATTGAGGCATGTCCACAGCGAGGTGGTGTTTAGTATGCACTGCCGGCCACGCGGCACCTGATAGAGACGTGCAGCACCATCCCTTAATATCGCTGTGATTCCTGGGAATGAACTAACATTGACACAAATTACGACCGCTTTCCGTGCTTCAGTCTGCCAAACCCAAATGAAATAATTTATTTGTTCATTTGACAACAGAAAACAGGCTTTAAATCGTGAATGTTTGTGAGGTAAAATTCCGCAAAAAATCCAAAATTTGAGACCCTACTTTTTGAGCTCCAGTTAAAATCTCACACACAGAGCAGCAATTTGGGAACGTAGTGTTTTATTTTGCTTTGTGACCAGTGTACAGGGTGTACAAATGAAAATGTTTGACAGCCCCATTGCCTACAGCCCTGCTAGCCTCACCAGACCCTTTTTTTGCCTCTCACCTGCAGCCCATGGAGTGTTACCATGGAGACGGACAACCCTCAGAGAGCAGATCTCACTGTTTTGCATGAACCTTTTCCCTGTTTATACAACGGGGGCCTCTCAACGCCCAAGTATTCAAATCTGCTTATAACAGACTTGACATAAATATGCTGAAAAATGAGAGTTTTCACAGAGGGTTGACTGTTGAATGTTGTTTTTGTTTAAACAGTTTGTTTAATCTTTGACTGGTATGCTTTGAAATAATAGTTTGACATTTAGGAAAGTATGCTCATTTGCTTTCTGGCGGAGATGAGTTGATCAACAGCACTCTGATGCAGTAATGTTTCATTAAACATGAAGTCACAGCCGACAGATACTTTGATTAACACAACATAAAGACTCTACTCTACTCTATAAAGGCTCTACCAGCATCTACCAGCACCTCTAAAGCTCTCTAATCAACATGTTATCTCTGGTGAAGTGTGCCAGTGTAAAGTTTGCCTCAGTCATGCCGCAGCTTTGAGTAAACCTAAACAAATTACACACCGATCAGCCACAACATTATGACCACTGATAGGTGAAGTGAATAGCATTGATCGTATTGGTACTATGTGGTGTTCTGATGGAAAACCTTGGATTTTAACATCTGTGTTGATGAGACTTAGACACCCAAATAAACACTGTCCTATTTCCTCATGCAAATGGAAATCCCAAATGTCACTGGCCTACCCCCACAGGAAAATGCACCCCACCACATGGAAAAAACATCAAACCATCAGGAACATGTTGAGGAACATGACAATGGCCCAACATGTTGATTTGACCTCCAAACTTCCTACACCCCATTCTGATCAAGCATCAACAGGATGCAGTGGAATAAGTTAGATTGACAGAGGCCCCACTGCACAAGCCAGAGTACCCAAAGGATCCACTGCCAACGTCCTGGTTCCAGACCCCATAGGACACCCTGAGAGGTCCTCTTGTCCATGCTTAATGATTCAGAGCATTTTTGAACACATAAGGGGGACCAACACAATATTAGGCAGATGGTTATAATGTTATGTCTGATCGGTGTAAACCAGCTGGTGACATTGCACGTGATTCTCAAAACTTGCTGACTTTTCCAAATAAAATGTACATCTATACTTTATTTATATTTGTAACAGGACATATTCACCAGCAAAAGCTGCACTGGCACACTCAAAATTTCCTCAGAAATTTTCTAGTTTTTGTTTAATCTGTACAAAAACCAAAGAGAGTTTTTTGCCAGGCTATATCTTGGCAGGAAGTTTTTGCCATCCTGTAAAAAAAAGTAAATTGTTGTTTTCTTTTTAACAACAGGACACAGCATGCTAATTGGTAAGTTATAGAGGTGTCGGTAGATGGTGTTGGTAGATTTTGTTACTTCTGAATAGCTGTTCTGTTATGTTCCTAGTCCAAGTGTGAAGTCTCACAAGCAGCTGGCTGTAGCTTCATATTTACCTCACAGCTGTGACAGTGGTAATAGTCTAACTCTCTGCACAGAAACAAATATGCATATTTCTCAAACTGTTCCTTTAATGGGGTGGTTTTTGTTCTACTTTTTGTGTTTATTTTGTGCGTGTGTGTGTATATGTGTAAAGTCCTGTGTTTTTATTCCTCACCTCCATTCACTCTGTGTTTTCTGCTTGTTGTCATTACTCCCACTATCGCTCATAGTACTTTAAGTGCTTTACAGCTGCCTGATAGCCCTCCTGAGTCCAGTCTGCTGAGCCCTGTTCCAAAAATAGTGACACTGTATCCTCCTTGTACAGTAGCAGCAATTAAGTGTTTGGAGGGTGAAAACATCTGCTTCATATCAACCTCCTTTCCATCATCTAGATGCATCTCACACAATCACTGAGGCATTAGGCGGACCTGCTCATTCTTATCCTCTCTAATTACGGCTCACTTGACTCTTTCAAAACCACGGGGTGATCAATTACTCTGTATCTGTGCAGTGGTGTTGAAATGATTGTAAATTCAGGGAGTAGCTGTGATTACGGCTTCTGTTGTGATTGCAATCCATTACTTTATTGGCATAATTATTCAATTTTGAGTGGTGTTTAATCGGCTGCATTTCTGAAATATGTGATCAGTAAGTTATCTACCGTCAAAATCGTGATGCTTTTGTGCAGGTCGAGGAAAGTTTCTTTTTTTTTAATTTCAGAGGCAATTTGAGATAGATTAGAGCAACATTTCAAAAACAGCTTGGCAAAAATAAAAACAATTAAGGATAAACAAGATTAATTAATACAAAATCGCAGAGAACAGCAGAATTTCCAAGATGCTCATTAATCATAATCAGCATCATATTATTATTATTATTATTATTATGAATCCTAATCACATGGACACTGTTCAACAAAACAGTAGGCCGGAAAATGTCCCATTATTCAGTGACAAATCGTTCATTTTATTGTCAGCCTGCACATAATGTCTCAATGTTGTCGCAGACGCCCTCCTGTTGTGCGGCTGCGTGTTGTGTGGTTTGTCCTCACTCAGACCGCTCCTGTACTGAAGTCAGCATCCTGTCTGTACTCGTCTCTGTGACGTCTGAGTCCAGGTCAGCTGGGGTGGGATTGTGGCATGCTAACAAATAATGGAGAAACCTGTACTGAAATACTGTCTCTTCTTGCAGTGAATATTTGAAGGTTATGTTTCTTTTTGCAAACACATTAGGGTGTAAGTACTCCATGTGTGTTGCTGCATGATTAAAGTGATATTAGTGGGTATCGTCAGTCTTAAAGTCCCACTCTATTATTACCACTTCAAAGAACTTGCAGGTTGATTATTGCCGTCCCCCTGTGTGGAGTGAAATGGGCAGATCTGCTGCTTCTTGTGGCCCATTTCTCACCTTTTAATTCTTCCAAAAAACAAACTGTTGTGCTGTGTATTCACACTCTAAACTTGGCAAGAATCTGTGTGAATTAGGCTTTTAAAAAGTTGATAAATTATTTGTAGCGGGTGAAGTAAGTTTTTGTACAACTTTGAGCACAACTATTGCACTATATGTTTTGTCTCATTTGCAAAGAGCAAGACAACTGTTACAAGTGTTACACAGTAAATCTCAGCTCCGACGTCTCAAATGCTTATTTACTGACTGTCTCCCCGACCAGCAGCTGCTCCTCCAAGTTTTTGTTATTCACTGGACACTTGTGGTTGTCCACAAAGTGTCTTACTCACCGGTTTGACTATCTTTACTGATGACACTTTTGCTTTCCGGCTCTGTGCGTCTGTCTCTCGTCTTTCTCTTGTTTTTTTTTTTTGTATCCCTCCTGGTTCTTTCCTCCTGTCTGTCCATGTTTCTTTGTCTATGATCCACTGTTCCTCCCAGTGGGGCCGTGGCTAAGGGTGGGCAGGGCGGTGCTGGACCCTCACCGGGGGCCAGCGACAGCGGGGTTGGTGCTTGCTCTGACACTGGGGCAGGGCCAAGTCGCAGTGACAGCATTCGGAGCATGGTGACAGGGGGCAGCAAGGCCGGGCGCTGGCAGACGGTCCAGAGCCACATGCATGCCGGAGGCCTGCGGTTTGGCAAGTGAGTGGCACATGGTGACAAAGGGACACGCATGAGGGGCTACAGTGGGCACAACAACAGCATGGTGTGGATATCAAGGAAGTGAGTCTGTAAAGGCATCGTGAATGGAGCTGTTGCATGTCAACGGAGATGAAGCTATATTTCACACAGTGCAAATGAAGATAATGTAAAGAAGGTCTGACAGAGAAGCCAGCTGCTTGGAGGATGTACCTGTGATGCATGAGTAACTATTGAAGTCTCTCGACTACAGAGAGCTTCCTCACTCATAACCAAACACCATCAGCTGCCAACCAGCTGATGTCTCAGACAAAGTGAATCCACACAGTCGCACTGTTCCTCTGCAGGCTCCAATTTACTGAAGGCTGTGACAGTTTCAAGAAATTTAAAACAAAACAGATGCTCTCTGCAGATCTTCAGAAACGGCGAGTTTGTTCATCTGAAGTAACAGCTTTTTAAACTCGGCGATGGTTGCTATATAAACAGCAGCAGACACGTATCAAACTTCTTTCTGCAACATGGTTTACTGCAACTTAATTTTAACCAAACATAGCTGTGTGTCAACATCTGCAAACAGTACAGTATGTGCTTTGTTCTTGCAATTAGGTTCATACAACGGCTAATCAAATCGCTAGCTGCAATTATACAGAGCCCTGTTGGTCACCACTGGAGCCAAATATACAACAGTTTCATTTGACTCGCAGTTGGAGCATTTCTCAGGCTGCCATTGCAATGAAATTCCATTTGTTAAATCACCACCACAAAAAATAAAATGAAATATATTTGGTTCTTTGATAGAAAATCAGGGTACAGATCTGCATAAGAACTGAGATGTGGGCATCAACTACCACTGTAGCATTAAGACTTGTCCTCCATTGCAAAATTAAAGCCAAAACATTCTCAGAAACAAGGGGGAAATAATTTAAGCTGATGGTTTTAACATAAATGAGGTTGTTGCATTATCCAAAAGTGTTTTTGTGTGGTGTAAGATTGAGGATATTTAGGAAAACAGCTTCAGGAGGAAATGCTTTTCTTCTTGCAAATCTATAAACATCACGTAATATAATCAAAGGAAAATCACACAGGCATAATGTAGCACCATCATCTGGCTGGTGCAGAGTGGTTTGTTGTCATTACTATGTCATATGTTTATGTTGAGCATCCCAGGAAGTGCTGGCAGGGAATTATAAAATCAGAGCTTATATCCCACTTTGATCTATTAATCATTGATTAATGAAACTGCATGCTTTTGGAGAATACTAGTAGGAAATGAAGAAGATGTTTGATGAAAGAAGACAGGCATAGTACAGTATTGTTGCTTCGCAGTTGAAGTTATCCCACCATTCATTCATCATTCTATCAATGCTAGATAACTCTGTATTCATAGTACAGTGTGTCCTTGTTATAACACAATGGCTCGATTAGGAAATAGAAAGCAAAACTCCAACTCCAGAATTGATATGTGCCTCTTAATTGAATTGGAGACATTCTAAATTGTTTCCGCACAAAATGACTGAATAATTTGGCACTAGAGAGCTCAACAGCCCATGTAATTCTTTGCTATTCTTAGTTTGATTTGCACCATCAGAAGGAATTAAATGGAAAGTGAAAAAAAAAAAAATTTCATCATCTGTTTGTTTTGTTTTTCAATTACTTCACAAATGGATTTTTGAGTCTCAGTTGAAATTTTGATTGGTTACATTTGGACTGTTGCTTCACAATTCTTCAACTATTTTTTAAAAATCTTCCACAATAATCTAAATTTTCACGTCTGTGTTTTGCACTTGGGCTTAGACTGTACCATTAGTGTTATCTAGCAAAGCAGCCACAGACTCAATAGTGCAACTATGGAATGTGTAGAATGCCGTCATCTATTGGCTACCTTATTTTGGTAGATGTTAGAGATGTATGTAAACATTACTCACAACTACACAATAATAAAAACAGAGTACAAGCCTTTAAATCCTTCTCGCCACCCGCAGAATTTATGTGCATTTATATGTTTGCATGTATATGTAATGAAGGAAATCCTTAAATAAAGCCTATGGGCTAATAAAGGAACGAATGAATGAATACATTAATGAATGGCTATATGTTTGAATAAATGAAAGTAAAGAAAACCTCATTATAATAATGCTATATGCAATGCATTAATTATAGCATTTCATTAATGCCTAACATATGTCACTGATAATAAACTGTTGCATGGTCAGATGAGCTATATGATAAATAATGTGGCTGTGTGGCTGGGTCTTTTGGTGACTGAACGCTACCCTCCACAGTACAGTCCACACAAATGTGCAAAACATAGAAATGTAAAATGAAAATATTATGTTTTTTTTCTCTTTTGTTAAAATCTAATTCTCAAGCAATGACCCAAACATGAACAATTAAAAATTAGAGACAAGGTGTGAACTGAACAAAGAACCACACTGACCCTCAACACACTGCAACGTAATAAAACCCAGGAAAATAGCAAAATACAAGGAAATAAAGATTTGACTACATATTTACAGCGTTCTCCGCATTTGTCTATCTGCTTGTTTTTTAAGTTGCACTGGACTGACTTCACTGATTTTCATATTATTACTTCAGTAAATCTTAAAATGATCCTGGTATATAACTTTTTACCAACATGGCAACAAAATTTTCAAACTTAAATTTCAGTTATCCTGCTGCATTATTTTTCACTTCTTTGCTGTTTTGATCGCTTTTCACTCCTCCTTTTAGATCTTCCCTGTATTTCTATTTGTCCTCTGGAATTGGTTTCTATTTTGGGGCATTTGCCTCTCTGTCTTTCTCTCTCTCATACTCTGTTTCACTCCTCACTGATGAATTTTTTTCTGCTCTCCTTGTTTTTCACCCTCCTCAATTTCCCTTAATTACAAAATCATTCAAGGTTTATAGTCGTCTTAATTGACTTTCAAGCAAGAAGAAATGTGAAAATAACCCTCGAAGTCAGTAATAGGATACAGCTGATAAAGAGGGCTCGTGCTCAGGGCGTATGAAAGACTGTGGCTACTGCTGCTGCTGTATAGATACAGAAGACAGCAAAGATGTACAGCACCTGAAAGCACCACAGCATACAGCAATGAGGAAATTGGTCATGAAAGGGCTAGGTGATGTGAGGCCTTGAAATTTTTTTAAATGAATAAGTCCGGTGCCAGATTTATGACACTGAACAGACCGGCAAAATGTATTAGCACATGGACTGGCTCCCAGATGTCTGGCCTAATGTCACCATCAATCCAGCCCCATGTATTGATTTATTGTAATGTCAGTTATGATAACATGAGTGTTGAAGCCAGAAATAATGTGCAGTATAGAGCTTTTTACATGTGTCTGCTGACCTTTTTTAGTTATTCGTCACATCTATTCACAGCTGCAGTGGTTAGATCTTCATATAATAGTATGCTCTTTGTATGTTTGTGTCACATGTTAATGTATTTTCTTTTATTTTCATTTTACATCCATCTACCACAGGTGTTACAGGTGTCATGACTTTACCAGAGGAACGATACATCATGTTGAGGAAAAAGTTAAAAAGTGTTGTTGTTCGGTAAAACTTAAAATATACAATACCATAGTATCTTACTGAAGCTCCTATAATCATATAAAAAAAATATAAAATGATAATAATAATTTTAATTTTTAAGTTACATTTTTACTTTATATTGTGTTTGAGATGTTCCCTGTTTCGATAAATTACAAAAAAATATCTAATAAAATCTCAAGAAAAAGGTATTTTACATGTCAACCTAAAAAATCTGTACTTTTAGAAATGGTAATTCATTTATTCATGTTTTACATTGTTTAACTGTCAAATTATGCAAGTTTTACTTTATTAAATCAGCAAAATATATTTTTATTTTAAAAGTATTTGCCACAATTTGAAAAAAGAAATGTATATTAAGGAGTAAAAAATGGTAATTTTTTTTTTTACTTTCTCTGTGTTTCCCATGTGGACTGTAAAACAAACAAACAATCAAAAAAATGTAAATATTGCCCATAGCAAAAATGTGGAGTAGTAATTTGTTCTAATATAACATTTGTGACTATAAAATTGCACTGTTTTAAATCAGCCAAAACAAAACCTTATGTTACAGATGAGTTGAGTATATATTTTTATGTATGAATTGTATTATACTTTATATTTTGCATGCATCGAACCAGCTCCAATTGCAAATGCACAAAACCAGATTTTGACATATTTCATACAGAGCACCTGTGGAAGCATTTTCCCTCCTGTAAATAAGAATTTCAATTTTCTATTTTTCCAGCCATGATGTCCTTAATCCTAACCCTAACCCTAAACCCTTAATCCATTTATTCTCCTGGTTAATTTTATGATGACATGCTATTGCCATCAGAGCCTTTGACTTTTTATCCAAGATTTGGATATTTTTCTGAATTTGCACTGATGATTCAACTGCAATTTTTATCCAAACCTTGGAAATGCTCCAACCATCAGTCACCTAAAGCAGTCTGTGCAGGGAAAAATAAAAATATAGATAAATGAGACTTTTTACTTTTAAAAATCCTAAATACCCCAAATGTCTCCTTCCACTTCAACACTTGCTGCTCAACAGAAATCCGCCAAACAGCTTTTATACATTAATTCACATTTATTCAGTTAGAATATTAGGCAGAAGTAAACAAACATTTTCATCAAAGCCTGTCCCGAGGAAGGACCTATTGGCGTGTTGTACGCAAGTGTGAGTGTGAGAGAGAAAGTGTGCATGCTTCCATGCATGTATATGAGCTGTGCCTTGTATTTACTTGATCCAGCATTGCTGCGCTCCTCGGGGGTGCTTGTCTCCTGGCTCTCCAACAGAGTTAGAGCTGAGTTAATACCGAAGAGCACCACGAACACAACTCAAGTCCAGGCAGTAAATCCTCCCTCACAGCATTAGCTCCAGACAGAGCTGTTTAGCACAAGCTTACAGTCATCAGGCAGGCCAATGATTGAGGGGAGGATAAGGGGTGAAGCACTATTACATGATTGTAAGAGTAGCAGACCGGTAATTAGAGAGCAGACTTAAGGAACAGTGATTGGTGGTGGTGGGGAGATAAAGTGATGTGAGGGCCGAGGGTGAGGAAAAGATGAATGGACAGAGGAGATGCAGAGCAACAGAATTCAGAAGCGCAAAAGGTAGAAAGGGGAGAGTGGGAAGGGAGCTGAGAGGACCTTAGAGAAAGACCGATGGAAGCAGAAGGGCAACAAGGCACGAAGGTAGAAGTAGGTCAAGGCTAATTAGGTAGAGAGATAACGTGCAGAAACAATTTAGCGCTGCAGATGGAGAACAGAGACTCAAGTTAAGTGATAGCGAGACTTTAACTTCAGCTCGAATTTAATCCTACTTAAGCAGAGGTTTGTTTTGACACCGATTTGGAGAAGAATAATTGAATGTTTATACATTGCATGCCAGCCCATCCACACACTCATAAACTGTGCTGCAGCACGAACTCCAAATTCAACACAGCTGTGTCCACATACAGATGTTTACCAGTAATCTATAGATTGTTGACAACCCTATTCTTCTCTTTTTCTCCCTCTTTTCACTGATCTGTGTTGTTTGTTCTCTCTTGATTCTCTATCCCCTGGATATTCTCTGAACACTGTGTTCCCACATATCATTGGCATATTTATATATGGTTTTGCCATTTTTATCCTCTCCGACTTCCTTTTGATGTCAACATGATCACCTGCTACCATTTTTTTGTACTTTCATCTTTTATACTTTCATCTTACCCGCCCTGTCTTGTATCACTCTCGTTATCTCTAACTCCAATGTCTTCCTTGTTGTACCCACGTCTGTCCTTGGTGTCCTACTGCTCAGTTTTGGGGACGCCTCACTCTCCTCTGCCTCCACCCTGGAGCACATCCCATCCTCGGCTGTGGCTCGTCCTCGTCCCCTGGTCCGGCAGCAGAGCCTCCAACAGCCCCTCACTCACCAGCCCCCTCCAGGTCCCAACGACCCTCCGGTCACCTCCCAGAGCCTGGGCCAATTGCACACAGGCCCGGGCGGCGGGGGCCACCGTGGGGGCCCGCGGGGGGTCCGGGGGAGTCCGGCTGGAGCCTCCCGGTACAGAGGAACAGGGGCGGGCCGATCGAGGTCAAACCCAGGCAGCTGGGACCACATGATGGAGCAGATCCGCCACAGAGGCCTGGACGTCAAGTCGTTCTTGTAAGTGTCATGAAATTTTATAAAATATTACATCAAAAAATGTTATACAGCTTACCTCAATTAGGGCACCGGCATATTACATTGTAATGTACACCGCTCAGTCACAACATTATGACCACTGACAGGTGAAGTGAATAACATCGATCATATTGGTACTATGTGCTGTTCTGCTGGAAAACCTTGGATTTTAACATCCATGTTGATGAGACTTAGACACCCAAATAAACATTGTCCTACAACAAGCACACTCCCTCATGCAAATGGAAATCCCAAATGTCACTGGTCTACCCCTGCAGGAAAATGCACCCCACCACATGGAAAAAACATCAAACAATCAGGAACATGTTGAGGAACATGATAATGGCCCAACATGTTGATTTGACCTCCAAACTTCCTACAGCCCATTCTGATCAAGCATCAACAGGATACAGTGGAACAAGTTTGACTGGCAGAGGTCCCACTACACAAGTCAGAGTACCCAAAGGATCCAGTGCCAACGTCCTGGTTCCAGACCCCATAGGACACCCTGAGAGGTCCTCTTGTCTATGCCCAATGGTTCAGAGCATTTTTGATCACATAAGGGGGACCAACACAGTATTAGGCAGGTGGTCATAATGTTATGCCTGATCAGTGTAACAGCCCAGCAATAAATCCTACCTTTAGCTTTAGGGTCATTTGGGTGCTGTATTTTGCAATGATGTTGCGAGAAGTTTTCAGATCCTTAACCAGTACAAATAGTCTAATGTAAAACTACTTTTACTGTGCAAGTAAAAGTTCTACCTAAAATGTGTTCAAAATATCAAAAGTAAAATAGTCACTGAGTCTAAAAAAGCTCCTGGGAGTGTCGTGCCGCTGGATAATAGTGACTTTCTTTATAGGGTTAGAAAACAGAGTTAAACACGGTGAAGTGAATGAATAAATAAAACAAACACTAATAGGTACAAATAAAATAATAAAGGTATCAAAAATGCCATATCACATTTACAAAAAAAATAGAATAAAAAATTAATAAAAAATTAGAAATTAGGATAAATCCATAAAAACAAGGGTAAAAAGAATTACAATAATAAATAAATACATAAATAAATAAAAGAGTAACAGAGTATCAGAGTATAGATAGACTAGTGAAATAGACAATAGTAATGTGTAAATAACTTTCTTTCACTGCAGTTGGTTGGTGTCAAACTAATTTTACCTGTTTTATATGAGCTTTGGTGGTTTGATCAGTTTAAATAACAGTGTTTCATGTTTAAATTGATCATGTGTGTTATCTTTGTGTGTACAGTTGGATATACAAAGTAATGAATATGAAGTATAACATATCCCTTTGAAATGCAGCAGAATAGAAGTATGAAGTTACATAAAATTAAAAAATACTTGAGCACTCAGCAAATAATTCCTGTTCAGCTCAGTACTTCAGGAATTGTTACATACTTCATTCTGGTTCACATTGTACTAAGTGGTGTCTCTCTATATGTTAGATACAGCTCTCGGTGTAATGCAACACAAGCAGCACCGTAAAGTCCAAAAAGATTATATCTTCACAAAGGTAGGATTTATTGGAAGGTGCTGCTGAATTAGTGGTGGTTTAGGTGAGGTGTAACAAACTGGCAGAATACAACACATCTCTGTGAGCAGATGACGGAACAGAGTCACTTTTTTTTTGCAAAATCTCATGCAATCCTCCACAATAAGTCTGAAACAAATAGTGTCTTTTCAAAACATAAAATTTAAAACACTGTTGAGTTAGTCCCAGAGATACTGACTCATGTGAACAATGATCAGATTTCAGTTGGTGAAGAAGCTGCATGTTTCATGTGTGACAAATTATACTACATTATTATTATTTACTGCATGATTCACATTTTCACCAGGTCATGTAGATCATATTGTCTTCCCTGCGTAGTCTCTGTGAGTATGCTGCATAGTGATTTTTTGCAGGCCTTTCAGTCCTTATTTGTAGTTGTCAGTTTGTCATCACATATTAGTGGTCTGTGTTTGTTTGTATTCGTGTGCAATAAATGAAATTACCCCATTTAGGAATGTGGAGGTGTGGACATGACATCTTAATAGTAGCATATTTCTGAACAAGTGTGTTGTCGAAACTTGTTTTTAGTTTATCCATGTGTGCATTTATAAATATATTTACCTGGACTTTTAAAGTTTTAATAAAACCAAGCTTTGCTAAATGTACTTCTCTTTTACATGTGTGCACCATCATAGCACACATATATGAACCACACAGCTGCAGTAACATGTGGGGACTTTTGTCATATCTCTTCATTTGTGTGTAGATTTGATCCAGCAGTAATAAATTACTACTGTTATTTTGGGGAATTTATAAAACAGCTGAGCAGCATTTGATTAAAATACATATTTGTGAACCTATATTCAACTTGTCAAATAAAAATATCAGTTAATAAACTGTGCTTCATGAATAAATCCTAAAGACTTTATCCATCATTTTTATTCACAATTTCCCCAACTTAGTCTGATAACAACTTAAGTGATAACATACGCTTCACCTGAAACTAACTAGAGATAAAAAGAAATAGTCACCACGCAGTTTGCACAGATCGTTACAGCTTTTACAACACCCAACGATTTTCCAACTCATCCACTACCGAGCAGAGCAGCCGCTGTTGTCCGAAGGCCACCGATTG
Organism: Dascyllus trimaculatus; assembly: GCA_024666655.1. Taxonomy (NCBI): domain Eukaryota; kingdom Metazoa; phylum Chordata; class Actinopteri; family Pomacentridae; genus Dascyllus; species Dascyllus trimaculatus. The sequence goes on from CM045445.1 coordinate 23,179,859, forward strand.
TTTGAGATACCGAGCACGGAGAGCTCTCTTCCTCCTCCGCTCAACCTGAGTGATAGATTACAGATGATGTGCTCCACAAAGCAGCTTCATGTGCACGCCTGCCTCCCCATCCCGACCATAAACATTGACACTTGCACACATCCACACACACCACAGCCCTCCGCTCCTGTACTTTCTGCATGTCTTCCCATTAATAGTGTCTCCAGGCCAGTGACCTCCCTGCCTATGTGAATCATCATTCAAATAAGGCCGGAGCACATTCATATAGTGAGGTGGCGTCTCCCATTGTGCCCCCCTCGTCCTCATGAATCTCACTGGACCACACAGTTGTTGACCCTGGTGGGGAGGAACATGATGTGAGAGGAGAAGGGGGGGAGTATCATGCATTTGTGATCAGACAGGTATGAGCAGTCGAATACAGCAATTTCACCTTTCACTCGCGTCCATGCCTGTCGCACAGTGTGGCGACTGAGCCGCGGCGCTTTCATTTCAGATCAATAGAGCTGGTGTAGGTGGTAATGATTTCAGCATCCGCCGGTTGGAGTGCGCGTGTCTTTTTTTGGTCATCTATACAAATCCATTCACCTTATCGATGAGCATCATGTTGGTGCTGTTTACAGGTTCCCAGTGGGCCACTGTCTCTCAAGTGCTAATGTGTTCCTCTTGTTGTCGATACTGCAACAAACAGAATATATCTTCTTGTGTGTGTGTGTGTGTGCTAGGTTTTGCTTTTTTAACATAAATTTTTGGCTCATCATTGCAAGATCTCAACCATTATGAGGTTTAAGTCACTGTTTCATACCAGCGAAGGAACACTACAAAAGCCATTTCTTCTAAAATAAAAATTTCCTGTGATTTCATAAGCACTCAACTTCTCTCATTCATAACCTGGTCAAATCAGCATTTAAACCAAAGTAAAACAGCTACTAATCCACAAAATATAAATGGAAATTCTGTCTGAATCTTATAATTACATCCAAAATTGTCAGTCCGCTGATGTTCAGGGAAACCAGCAAAAGAAAATGTGTTTTGGAGTCAGAACTGCCTTTTAGGAAATTACTGTGGTGAAGAAAATATGTAAAGGTTGTCCTTGGATCAGCAGGCTACATTAGAGGCTGAAGAAAAAAGAAAGAGCACGGCAGAGGCAGAGAGGAAAGTATGAAAAGCAAGACTACTGCACAATATGTGTCTACACATGGGATGTTATTTGTGATTGAATTACAAGATTAGTTGTGGGCAAATGTTCATTTGTTAAGGCCGCTGTTTGCATGGCCTCTTGAATTCACGGTGCAGCATACTTTAGTAAAATGTAATTTGGACGACTTCAGGCATGTTTGAAGGGACAATACCAGCTGAAAATCAACATGATATGTTCTTTTGTTGCAGGTTTTTGTTAAGGCAGCCCCAGTTTACATGGATTTTTTTTTTCTTCTATGTTTCAATTTTCTGCACGTCATTGCAATTGCTTCTGTTTTCTCTGAAACAATCCAAACCTCTCCTTCAGGGTTTTGCTGTTTTATTTTTACATATTTATTGCTCGCATAACTGAAAATGATAAAAACCCACTGAGCCATCAGTAGTCCTAAACCTGTCTGCTAAGGATGCTCATTTGAATGAAACATATTTCTATGACTGCCATACAGTATCAGTACAGTAGACTAAAAAAAACCCTCCTAGGAAATTGAATGCATCCATGGCCTTGTAAGAATAAATGCTGTTCACTGAGGCATTATATAACGGCATGTATTATAATGATGAATCATACTATATAAAAAAACACTGCATGGATGTTTCTAACAGGTTATATATCAAAGGTTGGCCTTGGATGATTATCACTTTTATCATCCCATGTATTTTAATGAGATCCACTTTGCTATAAAACAAAAACAGAAACATCCACATAACATCATGTCAGCGTTGAAGAACTAAAGAAAGAATCAAGCCAGTGTGTGACAAATAAATTGGTACCAAAATCAACTGTTTCTCTGATAAAGACCGCTCAGACGAATGCTACAGCATACAGAACAATGAGTAATCCTATGTGCTGCACAGTATCCTAAACTTGACTTTGTAGTAATTCAAAGGCTGGATGGCTTTTAATAGCACACTCACTGCCTTGCACAGTTGGTTAAGAGAATGCTAAAGCAAAGACATTCTTTAACTTAATAGCAGAACTCAGTTCTTCTGATCTCCAATGCAGTCTTCTTTGCTGAATTAACATTTCTAACTTTGCATTATTTAAGGGTTTATCATTATTTTTAATTTCTTGTCGCCTCTCATGTGTTCACGTAAGGCATGTTAGTGCTAGAATATGCACGTCTCGGGTTATTTTGGTGCCAGTTCACATGTCACATTGACAGAAATGCATCATGCAGTGAAATTCGAAACCGTACGTTGCCTTTGTAGGTTTTTTGTTTTGTTGTGTTGCAGTTTGTAATAAATCTGCAATAAGCCAACAAAATCCATTGTTTAATGATATTTACATCAAAATTGGCAACAGGATATACAAAATTGTAAGAAATGCATGCAGAAAAGTGTCGCTCAAGGGTTAGATAATAAAATTCTGTATTATATTCTCAACTTACTCCATAGCAGACAGGTTTGCGAAATAAAGTATGGATTGAGCATTTGTTGAAATGAAATATCCTAACATCCTCACAACCATCTACCTCCTCTCTCCCACTCTCTCTTTGTTTATGAAATGGATGTGTGCTGGGTGTGTTGCCGTGTTTCTGTCACTGCCTGTTTGTGTGTTTATTTGTACATGCTGGCTCATGCGTGTGTTTCTGTGTGTGTATGTGTGTTTCCCTGTGCCTGTTTGCCTACATACTTGTGTGGTCTTGTGATGTCTTGTTTGTCTGTGTGTCCAGCGAGGGGAAGATGGTTGTTCTGTCTCTAGCTATCGGGCTGGCTGAACAGGATGACTTTGCCAACCTGCCAGATCTACAGGAAGCGCCAGCAAACAAAGAGAATGAAACCACACCAGAAAAAAGGTAATGAGAGAAAGAGAGAGAACTTAAGAATGTGAGGAATGTGGTTAGTTAAGCACGGGAGAAAAAGTGAGCGGCTGAAGTTGCTATTTGTCATGTGGTGGAGAGGTTCGCAATTATGTGTAATTTTAAAGAGCTGCAGGACTATTTGTCTGTGCTGTGTTGATGAAGTGGTCTGTTGGTGACCTGTGTAGGGTGACCTCAAAGACCAACAGTTCATGGTAATTTTATGTTACCCTCAAAAATTGAAAAAATCTTACATAAAATGCTGTTTTCTACTCATAAATATGAAAAGCAACACAGACGAGGGCTTAAATATCTTCCATTTGAAATTACACTGACAAACCACAACATTAAAACCACCTGCCTAATACTGTGTAGATTCCCCTTGTGCCACCTCGTGCACTGGGACATTAGCAGTGAATCCTTTGGGTCCTAAAGGTTGTGGAGTAGAGTCTGCAGAGATTGGTCCTGTGCCAGCACAAACCATGGATGCTTGATCAGACTGCGATCTCCAAACTCTCCCGATTTTGTGGAGATTTGAGGCCAGATCAACGCTTGTGGCTCTTTGTTGGGTGTTCTCGAGCAATTTCGAAGATTGCTGTTGACATGCTGTTTGTTTGGTGTGCAACAATGTGGCATCCATGTGAATGCCAGGGTTTTCAGCAAATCATTGCATTGTGACATTACACGCTTCCCCCATCAGTGGTTTTAAAGTTGTGGTTGATAGATGTACACAATCTGAAAGAATATAGTTGAATCTGGCCATGAATCCTAACTACTGTTTGCCTGCTTCTTTTAGGCTGCTTGAAATGAGCTGCCACCTTACAAATTGAAAACCACCTCCACATCAACACTGCAACTGAAATACTCGTGTAAAGAGTCCAAATTTCTCCAGGGTACCTCACCCCTGCAGAGTACCCTCCTTTGTTTTCTTTCGAATTGTATTTATTTAACTGTTATGTGTTTCAATGCATTTTCTGCCAGCAATATACTTGTAGTGAAGAAATATTTGTTTTTGTTAAATTTAAATCTGTTAAGTTAATATCAACCTTATTAACCCATCATGCGTAATGAAGTGCTGTTGTAATTATACAGTACTGTGCAAAAGTTTGGGCAAAAAAAGGTTTAGATTCGTATTCCTCAGTGAGGCCATCAATACCAGATTTACTCTGAGCCAAAACATACAACCCTAGTCGTATCTGCATTATTAAGAATAACAAGGAGCCCTGCAACAGATGCTACAGACCCCATAGAGCCCAACTTCAACATCATGGAGTCAGTGTGGGATTAAATGAAGAAACAGAAAACACTGACAGAGCCTCAATCCACAGAACAACTGTGGCAAGTTCCCCCAGATGCTTAAAACTATCTGCCCGTTGACTGACTTGAAAAACTGCGGACGAGATGAACTGGTTTTGTTTGAAAGGCAAAGGGTGGTCACATTAAATACTGGTTTGTTCTGGTGTTTTCTACGAGGTTAATTAGCCCAAACTCTTCATTGCATTATATTAAAAGTACCTTTTGTGCCCAAAACTTTTGGACAGGACTGTGCGCTTTCAACTTAAACTCCTCAGGCCATTAAATCCACTATTCTTAGTGTTATGACCCTGCTTGATATTGTTGTATTAATTGGGTTTCTCTACCTCCAATTAATAGGTTGTTCTGTGACTTCCAGTGTGAAACTAAAGCACTCACTGCTCTCCTTTTTTTCATTTTCCTATTATGTTCGTTGTTTGTCATTTTTCATTTTGCTTATCACCATATTTTCTTTCCTATTTCGCCTATTTTGGCTCCCTTTCTCCCATCTTTTTTCATGTCCTCTGTGTTCGCCGTGCAGACCTTTGAAAGTCTGCTTGTCTGCAGCTCTTCACTGCCGGTTTGATCTTTGAGTCATAGGCACAGGAGAAGGGCACCCTCATTATTTAGAAGTAAGATTCCTCACATGAAACACTCGTCTAAAAATATGCTAACCTCTCATCTAGCAGTGATCTCGCAGCAGCCGTCAGAGACTAACACAGTCTCTCAGCTGGTGAACAAAGGGCTGAACAGACTGCTTTCTTATCGCATCAGTGTTTGAGGGATAAAGTGCTTAACCCACTGTTTTGACACTACTGGGCGGAGGATAAACCTGTGTGTAGGTCAGCATAACCGGACATACATTTTATCTTCAGGGATCTTTTTGTTGTTGTTGTTGTTGTTTTTTCAGAAATTCTGCTATTAAATTCAATTACATTTCTTAAACGCATTAACTTTTCTCAAAACCTCTGTGCAGTGCGTCCACGTGTGCTGTTCTAACTAGGTCATCTGTAAATTTGTGGTTGATGAAAAATAGAAGTCTGTCTTAGAAGGATACAACATGATAAATGCGACTTTTTCTAAAATTATGACCTTTTTAATGCTTTTTTAATTTAATCTAAAATATCTAAGGGTCAAGCTGGAGATGAACTTACCTCTTGTCCCCAAATCATGCTCTCTTCCTTTAACTGTCTGGAGGTCTGTCAAGCACCTAACTCCAATCACAGCCAGCCAGCTAGCCTCTGCCCAGGGGGGATCGCGTGGGCCAAGTTGTCTAGTGTCCTTCCACAACTAATAACAGCTCTCCATCATCATCTCTGTCCGTCTCGCTCATCTCTCTGTCTCTGTAGCTACCTCGTAAGCTCGTCTGCTCCCTCGCTCCCGGCTGTTTTCCTGGAGCCCGGCAGACTGAGAAAGATGGAACGCGATGATCCCGCCAAGATTATATGTGACAAGACAATACGCTGTCAGACAGTGAAAGAGAGACAGAAAGAGCGGGAAACCTTTGCTCTCAGCTTTTTTTTCCCACAGAAATATGATACAAGATAAAAAATACACAGACCCGTGGAGGTTTGAGGTTCTGTTGGTTTATTAATGAAATCAAATGCAGCTCGGAGCACAACAAACACCAAATCTGATAACAGAGGAATAACGGGATACAAAACAGAAGCTGTGTGCGCTGTCTATTAGGTCAAATATATATTTATTCAGACAATCCCTCAAAATATAGCCTGTAAATACAAAGAAAAAGCATTTGTCTTCTTTACACATCCACTAGACATAGAGCAAAACTGTAATTTATTTGGAGTCGTGTTTTTGTACATCTGATGATTGTAAGTCCAATATTTGCTCTGTTTTTTTTTTAGCTCTGTTTGGGTCTCCACCACCTCAAGAATAATATTTCAGTCCTAAATATTCCATAACTTGTTGGTAACTTTGTGTCTCTGCCATTTGTTGCCAGGCAAAAAATGTAGAAAACAGATGCCTTCTGCTGCTGGAAACGAAAGCAGTGGGACTGGACCAAATCACCAAATGTGTAGGGCCATAAAAAACAAAGTAGTGTTACAAGAAGTTAGATAAGACTCCACAGAGCTGTGAGTTGATGATAATTCCCTGTAAGTTCATTACCAGAGCCATCCCTTTCACAGTATGCAGTCATTTAATCTGTTGCTAATATGAAAATATGACTGCAGCTTTAACGTGTTTTGGGGATTCAGTCAGTGACTAATCTACATCACAGCTGCAAGGTAAATTATTATCACAAATCATATCTCACAAAACAGCTATTTTTCTCCTAGTTCAAAGGATATTTGCTTATATTAATGAAGGGATTTATGACTTAGCTATTCTAAAGCATGTTGGCGCCCCCATGACAAAAATTCTTTCACATTTTTGTAACATATTGTTACCACTCATTTGTCATTATAACTGCATATCCCTTTATCTTGCTATATCAAAAAACATTCTTTTAAAAGACTGCTATCATTATATGATAAAGTGTGGTGTTATTTTAAGAGAAGCATCCATGGTATAGTATTAAAATGTAAAAAATAATCAAGACATCTGTGGTGTGGTATGAAAAATTTACATTGATCCAATCGTTGACAATCAGTGATATCACACATAAACAAAAATAATATTGCTTTTTTGCATCTCCATTCATCACAGTTTTTCCTTATAAGAGCAAGTATCAAGTTATACACAATAATATGCAAAGAAATTGTAACAAATACAGTGTTATGTTGTTATTATAATGAGAAAAGGTGCAAGTAGAAATGGACTAAAGTGGTATTGGTAAATATTGGTGGTAAATATACCATGGCAACATTAAAACATGTCATTATATTGTAAAAATGTTCCTGTAAAAATGAGGATTTTTGTAGAATGAGAAAATTCTGGAAATGTTTACATGGTGGCAGAAAAACACAGCTGAACTGTTCATACTGAGTGAATCAGTATTTACCTACAGATACTGTAGCTGTTGCACTAAAATTGCTCATTTAAAGCATGAGATATGTTTCTGCTTCCTGTGGCTCAATGAAAACCTAAAATACTTGCATCCTGTTCTTTCTGATTAAATTTAAACTCAGATGCACAATTGTTAAATAAACCCTGTCATGCAGCGTGAGAGGTTAATGTTATTTTCTGATTTGGGACAACTGTTGCTCTCGCTGCTCCTTACACTGCAGTGTTGTATTTTAGAGATCAAATTGATTAAGACACCAGTACAGCTCTGATTACAGTTAATTATGCTAATGTAAAAAGGTACCTTTTCTTCCTAGCTGATGTGCTATCTGCGGGCAGTGCCAGTGCTCCTCTCACTCCGTGTGAACCGAAAGGTCCTCTAATCTCTTATGTGTAGCTTCATGTTATGTAAGTCGGTTTGGGTCACTGTGGTCGACCAGCCAAAGCCCTGCGGTGGACTGGACATAATCACCCACCTGCAGATAACTATGATGGAAGCTCTGAGGCTATTTCTGTTATTATCATCTCAGAAAGCTGCTGTTGCATGGCAGAGTTGCATCTTAATGAGCTCAGAGATTTGCCACACGCAGAGATGCAACAGGGAAATAAATATGAATAAACCTAAAAGAGCTTACTGGCTGCTGACAATGTCCACTCAGAACAGTGAGTTTATGAAAGCTGTAAAACGTGCAGTGCTCTCTGGAATGGAACGTATTGAAGTCTCCTTCCATTCAAAATGAGCCAAGAATGCACAGTGCCCACACAGGCTGTCAATGATGGGACACTCAAATCAAATGTGGACATATTTGCAACGCAGAGCTGCACAGCTAATCCCGTTTTGCTTTCACAAAGAAGAATTGCATACTTAGAATTCATTGGTACTTAAGTATTTTGTCGTAATTTCAACTCTGGCTGCAAGTCCCAGTGTGGCATATTGAGTGCTCTCACTGTGGTCAACCGCTTACAACATTTCAATGAGCAAAACGCAGCAGTGTTATCATACAAAATGTACACTGTAGATGTCTGAGAGGTTGACTGACAAAAAACCCACAAAAACACCTTCACTCAGTATGTCCGACTGTGAGTTAATACTTTTTCTTAGTCTTCCAACAAATAACTTTAGCATAGAGAATACCAAATATATTTATTAATATGCTTTCTGAGCATATTTTGTTCTGGATTTGATCTTTAACATGAGGCACCAAACAGCAGACAAACTGAACGAGCATGTCATAATACTGAGCTGCTGAAAAGTCAGATATTACTCTTTGGCAGTTGGTGGAGACTGAAATGGAGCAAAAAGAAGATTTGTTGGTCGGCCAGAAACACAACTTTAAATAAATCCTGTGTAATTAGGTGGTTCCATGATCGCCATAATCAACAGTGTTGTATTTTCAGCTTGCTCTGCTGACCCCAATTTCTATGTAGGATTGGTTAGAAATCCTTTAGAGACTGACAAACAAATTCACATCATATTATCAGTGCATAACATTTAAAATATGTGCAGCATGTTGTTCAAACAATCATGTGCACGCTGTTGATATGGGCGACCTCAGAGGGAATCAAAGCTCCAATCTTGGCAGCGGCGATGTTGCACCGCACTCGCTGAGTTGCACAATGCCAGACTGTACAGTATTAATCAAGCAGGAAGTTGTTGTCACCTTTTATCAGCTGGCATATCCAGCTCTTTCAGTAGTGTGTCTGAGCCAGCAATCACAGTAAGTCGAGCCTCCTAATGACTCCTCAGGACCGGCCACTGGTCCCCACAGCAGCCTCTGGAGCCGGCAGTGGCCCGGGAGGAAAGATGATTGGAAAGAAAAAGCGATGTAGGTCAGCACAAACGAGGCATCTTTTTAAAAAACCTGTCAGAACTAAGTCTGGAGCTCATTCACCATTTCCCAGGTTGCTGCTTGTGGCTATGAGCGGGGAGCTGATTTAAGAGAGCCCGTGAAATTGGGGGGGGGCGCGTCACAACCAAGGTGACAGTGATTGGTGAGAGGAGAAAAAACTGTGCTCTTGGTGTCAATAAACCAATTTATTGATTTGGTGTCAAGGTTTGAAAGGGGGTAAGACATCAGGATCTTTTGCTTCTTTTGTACATGGATTTACAAAAACATCCAGTGGATAAATCTCAGGCAGCAGAAGTCCATTCAAAGAACATCAAACCAGACCAACACTGTAGATGGCTCCATTAGTTGTATTAGCCTGAGTGTTGAGGGGGGCGTTGGCCAAGTGATTTGTCCCTGTTGGTGGGGAGCGCTGAGTGGGCTGACATCGCAGCCTGGTCCTCATCCATCATTGGACATGGGGACCTATATTGTGTTTTGTGGTCTCCTAGGGCTACTGTATGATCAGCAAGACCCAGATACAGCATGTTTATGGAGACACACTTCCCATCCAGGCCCTGCTGGTAACTCTCATCCCTCATGTTCTCACCCGTCCATCCACTTCCCCTCCGTTTCCCTCCCATTTCTCTCCCATCCCCCTCATCAATTTCCTCTTTACCCTCTGTGGCCCCCATTTTGTTTTTTCAATAACACTGTGCCTCCTCATCTGTCGATCCTTCCTTCTCCATGTGTCTCTCTGGCACTCCTCTGTGCTTTACTTAATCGCATCAATTACACCCTTTTTTCTTACTTTGCCTTTTTGTGCTTTCGCCAGTTTGGCTACTTTTCTTTCTCCCTTTTCCCTCTTCCACTATCTCCTTATTCACCTAATCCTCCCTTTCCTGAGGGTGTTGACTGGCACTGCGATGGGATGATGTCACATCAGCACTCTTCTGTCAGTGTAGATGACTGTCAGCTTGGCTCTGATAAATCTGCTTCATTGCTTAAGGAATGAGACTCCTCCGTGGACAGTTTTTTCTGCATCGGTGTACAGTATATTTGCTCACACACCAGTGAATATTTCTGGAACTGCTTTCACTGTTAAGTGCTTGTACTAGTTGCAAGTAAAGATTTATGGTTTGGCTCTGAATGTTGGGTTTTTAGATACAGTTTTATACAGCAAACCGTCTCAGCTCTAGTTTCTTCCTGGTTTAATTCCCCTTAATGACACAGAAGCCAATATCATTTCATATGGTTTTCCCACATGGAAAACAAAACACAATAAATCTTAGTCACATTATGACTTATTTCATACCCTAAGGCAGGTTAACTGAATTATTCTGGCACGACTTCTGGAGATTGATAACTGAGAGTGATAGGCGGTAGAATGCCTACAAAAATAGCTTTTTCAAATGAGCTTCTGTTAGAAGTTCTTCTCTGTGTGATCAGTTTATAGTCAACTAGTGCATAGTGAACTTCTGGACTGAAAGCATGTATCATAACAATTCTTTTATTAGATGATGAAGAATCTTCTCATTCAGCTCTGTCTTAGAAATAACCTCTACACTTAATTTGCTGTGCGAGTATTTCATTAAAACTTTATTGTTGCATTGCTCCATTGTTTTTTCTTCAGTGAAGTAATTTTATGTTTTATATCGCAATTTACATGCTATAAGTCAGTAGGACAAAATCGGGATGATTGGTGGGTCTTTAAAGCCCAGACCAGATTTCACAAAGACATAGTTCAACTCTGGCTCACATTGAAATAATAATCAGACTTCAGATTGACAACTAAATTAATGTAGCTGTCTTTTTGTGTCACAAGTAGGATGAGTAAGACTTTAAGACTTTTTTCTATTTTAAACACAAAACAAAACCAATTGGCTTTGAAAACTCCAGTGGCCTAGTGAAGAATCTGTTCTAAGGATGTTTTACAGTGAAAATTTGGGGAGGAGAAAAACAATTCAACAAACATTCATTATTAATACTAACAGAGCCAGCTCACCCATTAGGCAATATAGGCAAATGCTAAGGGCGCCGTGGCCTCCAGGGGGCGCCAACAAAATCAGGAAAATTTCAGCTTCAATACAGTTATATTAAAACTAGTTATTACTATTAACTGTTAAAATTGAAAAGCTCACATTGGTTAAATCTGAAACAAAGTCAAATTGATATTACTACAAAACAATTCCATTTGATTTCTTTTGTAAGCGTATGTAAATCGCTGATGGAGAGGGGCGCCATATAGAATCTCGCCTAGGGCGTCAAGTTGGGTAGGACCGACACTGATTGATAATGTTAATATCATCACTATTGTCCACTGCAATGACTTCCCTTTGTGCAAGGAGTAGAGAATAATGTTTAAATGGGGGAGATTTCCAGTGAAATGCTAGGATCGGGGTTAGGGTTAGCTATTCCAAGCACCACACATACTTGAGGATTGCACCTACCCCCCATTTGTGGCCCCCACCTTTCCAACGGTGCCAGGCACGAGCCTGTGGAATCTTGCATTCCACATCTATGAGACTTGCAAAAAATCCCCATTGGTTTTAATGTAGGAGATTTCCAGTTAATTGCGAGGTCGAGGGTTAGGGTTAGCCATTCCAAGCATCACACGTACTTGAGGATTGCACCTACCCCCCCATTTGTGGCCCCCAGCTTTCCACCGGTGCAAGGCACGAGCCTGTGGGACCTTGCGTTCCAGAGCTATAAGACTTGCCAAAATCCCCATGGGTTTTAGTGGGGGAGATTTCCACTGAAATGCTGGGATCGGGGTTAGGGTTAGCCATGCCAAGCACCACACGTACTTGAGGATTGCACCGACCCCCCATTTGTGGCCACCAGCTTTCCAATGGTGCCAGAAATTAGACTGTGGCATCTTGTGTTCCAGAGCTATGAGACTTGCACAAAAACCCCATTGGTTTCCATGGGGGAGATTTCCAGTGAAATGCTAGGATCGGGGTTAGGGTTAGCTATTCCAAGCACCACACGTACTTGAGGAATACACCTACCCCCCCTTAGTGGCCCCCAGCTTTCCACCGGTGCCAGGCACGAGCCTGTGGGACCTTGCGTTCCAGAGCTATAAGACTTGCCAAAATCCCCATTTGTTTTAATGGGGGAGATTTCCACTGAAATGCATGGATCGGGGTTAGGATTAGTTATTCCAAGCACCACACGTACTTGAGGATTGCACCTACCCCCCCATTTGTGGCCCCCAGCTTTCCAACGGTGCCAGGCACGAGCCTGTGGCACCTTGTGTTCCAGGACTACTAGACTTGCACAAAAACCCCATTGGTTTCAATGGGGGAGATTTCAGGTGAAATGTTGGATCGGGGTTAGGGTTAGCTATTCCAAGCACCACACGCACTTGAAAATTGCACCTACCCCCCCATTAGTGGCCCCTAGCTTTCCACCGGTGCCAGGCACGTGCCTGTGGGACCTTGCTTTCCAGAGCTAAAAGACTTGCCAAAATCCCCATTGGTTTTAATGGGGGAGATTTCCACTGAAATGCTGGGATCGGGGTTAGGGTTAGCCATGCCAAGCACCACACGTACTTGAGGATTGCACCGACCCCCCATTTGTGGCCACCAGCTTTCCAATGGTGCCAGAAATTAGACTGTGGCATCTTGTGTTCCAGAGCTATGAGACTTGCACAAAAACCCCATTGGTTTCAATGGGGGAGATTTCCAGTGAAATGCTAGGATCGGGGTTAGGGTTAGCTATTCCAAGCACCACACGTACTTGAGGAATACACCTACCCCCCCCTTAGTGGCCCCCAGCTTTCCACCGGTGCCAGGCACGAGCCTGTGGGACCTTGCGTTCCAGAGCTATAAGACTTGCCAAAATCCCCATTTGTTTTAATGGGGGAGATTTCCACTGAAATGCATGGATCGGGGTTAGGATTAGTTATTCCAAGCACCACACGTACTTGAGGATTGCACCTACCCCCCCATTTGTGGCCCCCAGCTTTCCAACGGTGCCAGGCACGAGCCTGTGGCACCTTGTGTTCCAGGACTACTAGACTTGCACAAAAACCCCATTGGTTTCAATGGGGGAGATTTCAGGTGAAATGTTGGATCGGGGTTAGGGTTAGCTATTCCAAGCACCATACGCACTTGAAAATTGCACCTACCCCCCCATTAGTGGCCCCTAGCTTTCCACCGGTGCCAGGCACGTGCCTGTGGGACCTTGCTTTCCAGAGCTAAAAGACTTGCCAAAATCCCCATTGGTTTTAATGGGGGAGATTTCCACTGAAATGCTGGGATCGGGGTTAGGGTTAGCCATGCCAAGCACCACACGTACTTGAGGATTGCACCGACCCCCCATTTGTGGCCACCAGCTTTCCAATGGTGCCAGAAATTAGACTGTGGCATCTTGTGTTCCAGAGCTATGAGACTTGCACAAAAACCCCATTGGTTTCCAATGGGGGAGATTTCCAGTGAAATGCTGAGACTAGGATCGGGGTTAGGGTTAGCTATTCCAAGCACCACACGTACTTGAGGAATACACCTCCCCCCCCTTAGTGGCCCCCAGCTTTCCACCGGTGCCAGGCACGAGCCTGTGGGACCTTGCGTTCCAGAGCTATAAGACTTGCCAAAATCCCCATTTGTTTTAATGGGGGAGATTTCCACTGAAATGCATGGATCGGGGTTAGGATTAGTTATTCCAAGCACCACACGTACTTGAGGATTGCACCTACCCCCCCATTTGTGGCCCCCAGCTTTCCAACGGTGCCAGGCACGAGCCTGTGGCACCTTGTGTTCCAGGACTACTAGACTTGCACAAAAACCCCATTGGTTTCAATGGGGGAGATTTCAGGTGAAATGTTGGATCGGGGTTAGGGTTAGCTATTCCAAGCACCACACGCACTTGAAAATTGCACCTACCCCCCCATTAGTGGCCCCTAGCTTTCCACCGGTGCCAGGCACGTGCCTGTGGGACCTTGCTTTCCAGAGCTAAAAGACTTGCCAAAATCCCCATTGGTTTTAATGGGGGAGATTTCCACTGAAATGCTAGGATCGGGATTAGGGTTAGCTATTCCAAGCACCACACGTACTTGAGGATTGCACCGACCCCCCCAATAGTGGCCCCCAGCTTTCCACCGGTGCCAGGCACGAGCCTGTGAAACCTTGCATTCCAGATCTATGAGACTTGCACAAAAACCCCATTGGTTTCAATGGGGGAGATTTCCATCAAAATGCTAGGATCGGGGTTAGGGTTAGCCATTCCAAGCACCACACGTACTTGAGGATTGCACCTACCCCCCCATTTGTGGCCCCCAGCTTTCCAACGGTGCCAGGCACGAGCCTGTGGCACCTTGCATTCCAGATCTGTGAGACTTGAACAAAATCCCCAGTGGTTTTAATGCAGGAGATTTACAGTGAAATGCTAGGATCGGGGTTAGGGTTAGCAATTCCAAGCATCACACGTACTTGAGGATTGCACCTACCCTCCCATTTGTGGCCACCAGCTTTCCAACGGTGCCAGACATTAGCCTGTGGCACCTTGTGTTCCAGGACTAATAGGCTTGCACAAAAACCCCATTGGTTTCAATGGGGGAGATTTCCAGTGAAATGCTAGGATCGGGGTTAGGGTTAGCATTTCCAAGCATCACACGTACTTGAGGAATGCGCCTACCCCCCCCCTAGTGGCCCCAAGCTTTCCACCGGTGCCAGGCACGAGCCTGTGGGACCTTGCGTTCCAGAGCTACAAGACTTGCAAAAATCCCCATTTGTTTTAATGGGGGAGAATACCAGTGAAATGCTAGGATCGGGGTTAGGGTTAGCTATTCCAAGCACCACACGCACTTGAGGATTGCGCCTACCCCCCCATTAGTGGCCCCCAGCTTTCCACCGGTGCCAGGCACGAGCCTGTGGGACCTTGCGTTCCAGAGCTACTAGACTTGCCAAAATCCCCATTGGTTTTAATGGGGGAGATTTCCACTGAAATGCTAGGATCGGGGTTAGGGTTAGCCATTCCATGCACCACACGTACTTGACGATTGCACCGACCCCCCCATTTGTGGCTACCAGCTTTCCAACGGTGCCAGGCACGAGCCTGTGGCACCTTGCATTCCAGATGTATGAGACTTGAACAAAATCCCCATTGGTTTCAATGCAGGAGATTTAC